>RJWH01000362.1:600000-874800 GCA_004363575.1 Solenodon paradoxus | reverse complement strand
GAGGAGGGAGGGGGGAGGAGAAGGGGGAGAAGAAGGAGGAGAGAGGCAGCCTCTAAGAGAAGGGATCAGGGGAGGTCTTAAGTCTCTGTATCTTGATGGAATCATATCTTTGGAAAGTCCTTATGGTAGTTGCAAGCAGATTGGAAGAATTCTAGTATTACAAGGTTTGGGTCTGGAAATTTAAAGGAAACGATTACTACTAAAGACATTTTAAAGTTTAAATTCTAAAAGGAGGTTTTCAGGTCTCAGTGCCTTGGTGGGTAAAGAGTGTAGGCATAGATGAATCCAAGGCATGAGCTGGTTGTCTTCGTAGGAGGGTGATATCATGGACATGAGAGAAGAATAAAGCCTGCCCAACTGGTTTTGGCTTTGAGAGCAAGACAAATTTAGAGTTTACAGGTTAACTTTGAGATGTTATCACTATATATATATTAAGGAATATATTAGTGTCTAATGCTACTGGGGATTTATTAATAGCTCTTTATTTTCAAGAGCTGCTGACAATGTCTAATTTGCTTAAATTTATGAAATTGAAGTATGTTTTGTCTAAACATGAGAAGGGGTGATCAGAAGATATATTAGAAAATAGATTGCATTAAATGTATTTTGCAACATGCAGTAACAGGGATCTAAATCAAGGAGATGTGGAAATGCTAATTAAATGAGTGAAGTGAGAAAAATAATGCTCCCCCAGAAGTCATTTATTTCCCCCAACTTTTGTGATTCTTATTTCTTGAAAGTCTCTCAAATCTCCTTATCTTAGTCATATTTCTATGGCTTAGTTTTCTTTTTCCATCTGCCAAGTTAATAAGAGACAACTAACTTTGATCTTAGCGCTTATTCTCATTATACCCCAGTTCACCCTCCTCACCGTTATTTGAATGCTCTTTCAAAGGACACATTATCACCTCACACCCTTTGTTCAAACTCATCCACTGGCTCTCTTTATTTTGTAGATTCTCATCACTTTCTTAGATTTAATATTCAAACTTCTCACAACTGCCTTGCAACCTGGAGAGTTGTACACCCTTGAGTTCCCCTAGTTAGGATGTATGCTTTCTTGAGGTCAGAGACAATATCTTACTTATTTTTGTATTTCCTGGATCTAGGACCATATCCTTTTTATAAGGTTGTCAGTAAATATAGGTTTATTGTGGACTTAGTTGTGTCTCCCTCCTAATCTAGTCTGTTGAAAACCTAACCTCTAATGTGACTGTATGTGGCCATTTGGCCTTTGAGAAGGTAATTACGGTTCAATGAGGCCCACAATGGTGATGTCCTAACCTGATAGCTCTGGTACCCTGAGAAGAACAAGAAGAGACAACAGAACTCTGTCTCTCTGTGCACACAGCAAAAAGGCTCCAAAGGACACAGTGAGACGGTGTCAATCTGGTATTTTGTTATGGCGGCAGAGCAGGCTGATGCAGGGCTGAACCAGGCCACCGTAGCGGGGTGTCTCCAACCGGGGTGTGTCATGAAGGGTCAATGTCAAACCCTCCAGGGTACTGGGTGTTGTGTATCATCTCCGAGTTTGTGCAACACACCAGGCGACTGAGAGTAAGTCCTTGGTCTAAGACCTTGAGGCTGTGCTAGGTGAGATCCCCCAGTGAGCATGCCAGGGAACATTCGAGTGTTTTAGAGAAACGCTCTCTAAGCAGGGCTGTTTTCATTTCTTTTATAATCCTGCTTTTTTTTTTTTTACACAAACTGCTGGGATGTGACGATGGCCCAAGGGAAGGTGATGTGTTAGGGGAAAGAGCAAACGGAGAATTGCGGGGAATCCAAGAATGTGCCTGGATGTGTCAGGATTCATAGGGCTTTATAAGCTCATGAATCAAATCTGTGGCATCCCCGTTTTGATTTAAGAGTATCCACCAGGGTGCAAATTTTGTTTGAACTTTGTGTAAACCTTCCTGAGCAAAAAAAAAAAAAAAAAACCTTTCCGCTTCGCACTTGCAGGCATCCTTGTGTGCAGCTCCAGACACTTGGGGGCTGGTGTTTCACAGAATTTACTGCGTCCATGGACTCGCATGACTGCTCATGGTGCAGCCCGAGGGTGTTTGCGAGTTGCCAGTGGCAATCTGGTTTCTGTTTTCACAAGTGCAGCTTCCTAGTTATTTGAGAATTAGGAAAAAAAGAAAATCAGAGAATAACCATTCAACAAGCATCAAAACCATACCAGGAGAAAGGGCTTCATTAAGTTGCCTCTCAGTGAATCCTCAAACCTAAAATTAGTAGGAAGTATCCACACCGAGGCTTACTTCCACAGCTGTCATCGTTTTTAACTTCTGTCTTTCCGCATCCGATTAATTTCATGAACTTCCTGATACTATGCGCGCGCGCGTGCACGTGAGATATGTGAGATCGCTCTCTCTGCAATGTTTGTGATGTAACTTTATTATGAGAACAATACTTCTCTAGATTTGCATGATTTATAATTTTCAGAATGCTTTCCCATCTTCTATCTCATTTGATTTATATGCATCAGGTTTCACGGCAACGCCACGGCAATAATTGCTTTATTTAATCCACTTCCAGGGGCTACTAGTCCAGCACACGCTCCACATTTATTCAACAATGATTCACTCAATAATTACAATAGGGTTTAAATTAAGAGAAATAAAAATTCTGGTCTTAAAAGACCAAACATAGTCTGTGGATTTTTTTTTTTTTTTTTATAAACAACCAAACTGTAGAGAACTCAGATAATTAAGAATATGCATGATTATTTATACTAGTCCTTTTTTTTTTTTAAAAAAAATCATTTTGTCATTTATTAAATGTTGATTTTTGACTTTCATCTTTTATAAAACATCAGAATGCTATGTATAAGACTCAGGTGACGCAAAGGTGTTTGATCTCTTGTCAATTAGAAAGTCAGAAAAACAGAACCTGTGAATTTATTTTGTTTGATACAAAACTGGGAAGTCTGAACAAAGACAAGTATTAGTGTAAGATACATTTTATGGTTCACTGAATTATAATAAATAGTGATGATGGTATCCATTTATTTATGCTAATTTATGTTAGTTTACTGCTTTGGTTGAAATTTAACTTAAATTGAAACCTGCTCCACCAGGCAGTCTTGTAGATCATAACATTATGTATATAGGACAACATGTTATGTCCTGTCTAATCCCTGAAAGCTCAACATAATTTATTTTTTCTATATTGTTTTGTATTATTTGCCTGAGAAGTGTGGGGAAAGAGAAAAGTGTACTATACTATGCATGAGTTTAATATTGTCTGTTAAAACCGAAGTTATATTCTAAAGCTTATGACCGACATTGAAACCATGAAATAAAGCAACCAATTTTATCAGCCATTAAATACATCTTGTTACCTAGAATTTGGTTTAATGTGAGGTAAATAAGCCAAAAATCATGAGTTAATTGCACTCTGTAAATCAATTAAAATGTGATTAATATCATTGGTAGGAACATGTCTGGTGTTACAGCAATTTATGAGCCCTTTGGAAATCTGTATTTCTTGTCTCCATTAACAATGCCTACAAGTTCTGAGAGTTGCATAAAACAATAGTCGAAGAAAGGAGGGGGGTGGGCAGTGAGTCAGTGCCTTTATAGCTCCTTGACCTTCCTGCTCAATTACACTTCAAATTCAGTAATAGCATGGAGAAAGCTAAAAATAGCAGCTTGGGTGGGAGGGAACCTAAAAGGTGTGCGGCACTCAAACGAACTTGGAGGAAAAAGGTAGGATCCGTTCTTCCCGGTGATGGCCACCAGATGGCAGTGTGCTTCAAGGAATGGGGAAAAGGCAGCCTGTCTGGTCCAGAGCTGCAAATCTGTGGGCTCTAAATCGGACTCAGAGATGAAGATCTGAAATCATTCAAATTTTGCAGAACACCATGGAAAAATAACATCTTTCCAGCCACAAAGACTGCTGAGACTGTAGATCTCTTGACTCAGGGGCTGCCTGTTACACATTGCAGGCACTGCCCCTCTGGTGGCACTTTGGGGGCTTTTTGGGGGTTCAGTGTCTTTTCTTCTTCATTCATATTTGCTCTTGAGGTAATCTCATGACTCTTAAGTCTCATTTGCACCCTTGATGATGACCCACAGGTCTCTCCTCTGCCTACTCCAGCGCATCCGTGTTAGTACGTTTCAAGGACATTTTTAATTTCTGATATAATGTTAATCCTCCATCGCAGGCAACCTGCTCCTTTGATAGCATTTGCCAGTTTGCCACCCATTCAAGTGCAAAAACTAGAAATCTGTGACCGTTCTCTTTCTCACTCTTGATAGCGATTCAACCTTCGGATCTCTCGACTCTCTCAACCTCTAAGTGTTTTTGTTCTCTGCCCACTAGTAATTACTGGGCTTTGATCCTAGCCCATCATCTCACACAGACTTCTGAAATAATCCCTGTGAATCCAATTCTGTTCTTTTCCTATCTATTCATTGCAGCCAGAGCGACCACTGACATGCAGATCAGATGGCTACGCTTTGGGCCTTACCTGAATCTCTGCTACTCTCTGTTGAATCTCTATGTGTCAGGCCCTCTGACTCTAAATTCTTTCATTTTTTTCCAATTTCAAAACCTTGGATCAAGGCATTAGCACTGTTTGGAAAGCCTTTCCTCTCTGGGGTGTAATCTAGAGTCTTATCTTTCAAACATCACCTCAAATATCATTGCTCAAGGGGCCTTCCTTAAAGCAGATTAGGTCAGGTCTGGCACATCATTTGCCACTTCCCTTATGTGGTGCTACTCACACGTATCATTACTAGATCATTGTTTCCTGCTTGACAATAAGGCTGTTCTGTGAGGAGAAAAACTGACTGGTCCATCACACTGTCTTCTGTGCCTGGGATGTAGTTGTCTGGTCGTTCAATAGATATTTGTAAAGAGATGACTCATGAAATGGAAATACTTGTGAGAATTGAATGCGGGAGTTGATAGAGATGATTTGATTCTTTTTAATGGTGACCCTTTTGGTAGGGTATTTTGGTGGTATGGGGATGAAGTGGCTTGTTTCAAGACTCTAAAGGGAGGATATGGGGCATGATTGGAATATTCTAACTGTATTTCTCCTGGTGTGTTTCCTGGGTTCATGATCTTCCTTAGGGGGTAGGTGGAGTCTCATTAACTCCTAATCTTGAGGGAATTGGCCTGGAGAGAGAAGGAGACATTTGATAGTAAATGCATGGTTGATTCACAATTTAATCTTATGGGGCCAAAGGTCAGGTGTGCTTAGAATTGTAATATGACTATGTGCCCTGGTGGGGTAGTGGTTGGGTCAGTTGCCTCCGAAGGAGTGCAGGCCAGGTGGGGGCTAGGGAAAGAACCCCTGTGAATAACTAGATAAAAATTTAAAAAGTGCCTTTTCCTCCTCTCTTTCCTACCTGCCTGTCCACTTACCTTCATTCCTGCCTGAACATATCCTTTACAAAAATACTAGTAATGTGACAAAGAGACTCCTCTTGTCAATTTAACTACAGAAATTGGGGGAGGAACATAGTGTATTTAAAATGTCTAGAGTAGTGCCTTTCAACAGGACTTTCTGTGATGATGGCATTATTTTACATCTTTACATCTACCATTGTAGACACTATTCATATGTGCCTTTTGAACTCTTGAAATGTAAATGCAAATTAAGAAATTAATTTTTATTTTGTTTCAATTCCATGAGTTGAAACTTAAATAGCCACGTGTAGCTCATGATTCCTTTAGCAAGCTGCTTTAGGAGAGGTCTGGAGGATATGGGTTTTGCTGACAGGAAGAAACTTGAGACGTCGAATGTTGGTGTTGGAGTGCCTTGCATTACAAAGAATCTGAGTTATGGATTTGACATGCTTTTATTTATATGGATATTCCCTTTCCAACAAGCATGTAAAATCAAATTTTTCCGGAGCAAAAAAATAAGATGTGAATGTTTTCTCAATAGGAAAAAAGTAAAGGGCAATTTTTTTCAGCCTGCCTTGCTCTCATTCTTGGAGTATGCTATCATCTTCTAACTCAGTGGAGTAGTTTTCATTTCCCATCAGATAAAAAGAGATACCTCAAACCTATTCCAAAAGTCTCTTTCAGAAAGCAATAGTTTTCAAAACAAAGAGGCAGCCACTTTCCTTCCAGAATTCCACTGTGTCTCGTTAATGTTGGTATCAAACCACTTGATGATTTTATGGCATGTTTCATGACATCAAAACACTTTACAAAATTGAATTCCTGTTTTGAACACTTGTTCAAGTTCACTCAGTTGGTTAGAACAGTACTTGCTACTCAATCTTTTTCATGTAGAGAATATATAGAAAGTCCGTAACCTTTTCCTGTGTGTGTACACACAAGAAATTCAAACCCGTATTTGTGTAGCTCGCTAGGATAAATGGACAAGGTCGCACATGGCTGGAGGAGACTGACCCAGCGGCTTCGCATGACACGGATTCAGCTCACCTCTGGTGAGAGCACAACCACGGCCCCTTGTCCACTGTAGTGGGGGAAATTTGGCAGCTTAGTACACATGAGATCCAGGACCATATTTCCTAAACTTTAATGTATGTGTACGTCACCTGGACATCTGAAAATGCAGATTCTGATTCAGTAGATCCGTGACAGGGCCGAAAGTCCTGAATTTCTAGCAAGTTTCTAAAAGTTGCTAATGTTGATGTCCACCATCTTGGTGTCCCCAGGTATTAGGGCATAAATTTGATGTGCACTTTGGTCAGTTTTGCATTGAAAAGTCTTCCTCGATCACCATAAAACTTGTTCTTAAATTTTTCCGATTGTGATAGTGTGCTATCAGTCTAAGCAAGATTGGGTGAAAATATTGATTCAGATTCTTCCCTGGGATTGGAAAATCCGATCAATACACATGAGTGTGTAGTTGGTGCTTCTGTGTTTAGCCACCAGCTAACTGTGGAAAATAAGACACATGTGAAGAGTTTGAAGCTCCTGAGCGGCAAACGTAGGGCTCATTAGCTTGTGTAATATGCTACTTCTGACCGGGAGGGTAGAGAACTTGTGGGAGTTACTCTGAACTTATGAGACCTGCATCCTGGATTTAACTCTCCCCTGACCGGCTAATTTACTGTAGGAAAGGTGGTAACTTCCTTTCAGGCTCAAATTTCCTCTTTGAAAGTTGCGCCATGTTAATGGTGGCAAAGCAAACTCCCTTTTTCTCTTCTTATCACAGGTTACTTGCAGAGTCATGGATGCATGTGATGAGCTGGCGGCTGCTTCACGACACTCAGCAAGGTGAGTCGGACTGTCAGTCAGACGAAGAGAGACTACTTTTGGGATAAAAGACTCACTTTACAAATAACAGTTTAGGTGAGTTGTAGTAGCTTAGTGGATAGGGCCACTGGATGTAGTCTACATACATTCCAAGGACCCAGGTTCGAGACCTGGGTCCACAGGGAACTACTGAGATGGACAACTAAATGCAATAATACATAGATGAAAAAAAGAGTGATATTAAGTTTGTGCTTCCAGGTTTCTAGATTCACTTAGATTCCATTCTGCTGATGCCATGCGTGTGAGGACACTGGGCTCAGTGCCAAGTACAGGGTGGGTACATAAATCCTTGATACTAGTGATCGTGGGGCTGAAAACATTCTGTGATGGGACCCAGACCAGGCACATAGTAGGGAGCGAATAAACAGTAGTTAAGAGTGAATGAATCACATCAAAGATAATTGTCAAATCATTGCAGATTCCTTTTCTCTTTCTGAGGGAAACTCTATGAGTAGAGACGTTACTTTATTCCTACCGCGATCTCACAGAATTCTTAGAACAATGCACCCATCTTCTAGGCCTTCTCTTCTTCCTGTTTGCCTCTGAACACTTGGGAATTTTTCTAAGTGCTCCCTTGAGTTTTATGCCATGGTGAGAGATGCCTGTGTCCTCATACCCACATGTGGCAGATGAGCCTGGCTTATTCAGAAACTTCAAACTTCCTCCACCCTCACTCGGATCTTGTAAAATTTTGACCTGATGCCATAACTTTCTAGTTGTTAATAATCTGATTATGGCGTATGCAATAAAACAAAGGGAAAAAAGTCAAAGGTCATACCTTTGAGCACATAATGTGAACCTTTGAATCAGTGCATACTTGTGAACATTTCCATGGACTAGTGGGAAACGAGGTGATCAGTGGGGCATAAGTAGGAACTGTCCAGAGTCTCCTTGACCTCAGATTTAAACATAAATTATGGATGAATCCCACACGGAATTTTCCTCTTTAGTTTTTTCCCGCTTTCTCTCCTCTGCCCGTTAAAGGAAGGAAGATTATTATTTTGGTAATTGATGCATAATTATTTTTAAAAGATTTGTTGGAGTAACTAACACAGGGCTGCGGCTTTTTGTTCACATTTGTCTCTATAATGATAGAACCTTGCTACAGCTGACATTAGGATGCTCTAGATTTGATGTTGCCGCTAGACTCCAGTCAATAACTTATCATTCTCTGGCAAATTTCTCAGATAATACAAAACCAATTAATCCAAGCCTGATTAGCTTTTGACAGAGGTTTTCTTTTAAAGATAAGACAGCTTAAATTGATATAGCTTCTTTCCTTAAGGACTTCAGACTGTTCACTCTTTTCTTGCAAAATTATTTAATTGCACTATTACTTCTTAAATCCTGCTCCTTCCTTCACCTGCCTTCCTGGCTCAGCTGTCAGCAGTGCCCAGTTAGCACTACAGCATCAGAAACTGTGGGGGTGGAACATACCATCCTGGTGCCCACTTCATTCTGATGTTTGCAAAGCACTGGTTTCCGCCAGCACCCCTACCAAGTTGCTTCAGCAGAAACCTGGTTAAAACCTCAGACATAGCCTTCAAAAGTTATTAATTTTTTTCCTCTTGATTTCCAAATTCACTGCCTTCAGTCAAATCTTCATAGTTCTACTCCTGGTCCATGGTAGTGGCCACCCAGTAGGTATCTCTGCGTCCTTTTTCACCCTGCCAGTCCATTCTCCATGCTGTGAGCAGACCTCTCTGAAACACATGGGGCTGTGTCCTACATGAGAAGGTTCCCTGTGTGAAACTGAGGCCTGCTTGAAGGTCTCATGCTTGTGAGCATGGCAGTAGCTGCTTCTTCCCTGGACTCATCCTCACTATAACAGTCTTCTTTAGACATCCTCTCCTTCTTCCCCTTTGCCTGTCTCCTGGCTTCCGATCCCTCTAGGCCAGTTCAGATTTCTCAAATATAACATGTTATTTTATTTGTCGTGAATTCCCATGTCGTTCTCTCTGCTTCATTTTCATCTTCTTTTTGGCATACTCTTAATAACGCTTCAGTAGCCAATTTACATGTCACCTTTCTGGAACTTTATATTGCTCCCTCCCTGTCCATCTGTCTCAGCATAATTAATTCCTTCCTCTCTGTCTTCCCAATAGACGATGTACATCATTCTAATATTTCACTTACCATCGGATAAAATGTTTGAATAGATTGGGTGTGTTTTCTTCAAGGATTTGAAATCTCTAAGAGTAAGGATCAATTGTATTCATTATATCTACTGTTCTTGGCACTTAGTAAAATAGTCTATGGTTATATACTGAATGTGTTTTTTTGATCTACAATTATTGGCCTTTTTCCTTTAATATATAAGGTTGAACCTGTCACCTCCGTATTGTAGAAGGGAAAAATCTTGCTCCAGAGCCACAAGAAATTCAGGCAATGACCCCAGGAGGAATGGGGGGGGGCGGGGTGTAGACAAGGCTAAAAGGGTCTTAGTGCTGAGGCAAACCACAGCCCTGTCTCCTGCCACGAGATAGATAACTTGTTTGTCTCCCATCCCAATTACCATGAACTTCTGAAGGCCAGGACCATGTATCTCTTATCTTTGTGTCACTAACCCTAGCAGTATTGGTGTCCTATTGTTACTGAAACAACTGTGGCTTAACATAGTGGCTTAAAACAACACAAATCTATTATCTTAGCATCTGAACATCAGAAGTCTGGTGTTCTGAATGGGCCTCACTAGCTAAAATCAAGGTATTGGCAGGGCTGAGTTCATTTTGGAAGTTCTGGACAAGAATTTATATCCTTATCTTTTTCAGCTACTAGAGGCTGTCCATATCCCTTGGTTTGTGGTGTCCTTCCATTTTCAAAGTCAGCAATGGCCCATTGAGTCTTTCTCACACTGCATTACTCTGACACCCTCTCTTCTGCTTCCTTCTTCCATTTGTAAGGACAGTTGTGATTATGCTGGACCTACCTGGAACTACCTACAGGTGAACTGATTTGTAACCTAAATTCCATCTGCCACATACATTTCCCTTTGTCATTTAACCAAATATTTTAATGTGTTCTAGAAATTAGGACCTGGACATGTGTGTATGTATGTTTTGAGTGTGGTATCATTTTGCCTATCCTACTAACATAGGACTCAAATTAGGAGATGAAAAACTTTGAGAATGAATAGTCAGGGTTTTTGGTGAGTATGGCCTGACTTCAGGCTTCAGGACAGCCAGAACAGCTGTAGAAGTAATGATGATCGAAGTAAGATCTGGAGGTGATGAGGGAGAGAATCCCTGGTGAGAATGGAGTGCTTCTGGATATGATTGAATTTGCTGTTAGGGGCCAGTGTGGCACAGACTGTACAATAACACACAATGAATTCCATCTCCTGGTGTTCAGAGATTGGCGTGATATCCTCCCTTTGACTTTGGGTGGAATCTATGACTTACTTCTAAGCAATACAATATGGCGAGGATAATGGGATATCACTCTCCTTGTTTGGTTATTTGTATGACAAAGGTGAAGGGACGCCATTCTTGTGATAATGTTGCATTGTTTTACTTTGGTCTTAGTAGACTAGAACTGGAGACTCTCCTCATGAGTTTTATAAAGTATCAGAGGATTCCACCTTGCAGGTGGTGTCTACAAATGACAAGCATCCTCTAGAACCTAAGGGCAACCTGCGGTCAAAGGCAAGCAAAATTCCAGGACCCTCAGTCATATCGCCAAAATGAAATGGATTCTTTCAACAACCTGAATGAATCTGGAAGCAGATTTTTCCCCAGTTGACTTTCAGGTAAATGCCATGCAGTCAACACAGTGACTTCAGCCTTGTAAAGTCCTAACCAGAGGACTGTTAAGCGAGCCCAGATTCCTATGCTAATGTAATCATGAAATAATATGTATGTACTGTTTTAAGCTACAGAGTATTTTTTTTAAACTTGAATGTGGCAATAGAAAATGAATACAGGCAATTTGGGACTCACGGTTGAGGTGGAAATGGAAGTGTACTGCCTATATTTATTGGAGGAAAAGATTCTGCATCAGTTTACTTCTATTTTACAGTTGGTAAAATGAGGACAAGTGAGTTGAAACTCATTACTCTGTCTAATGATCAGTGGAAAGATGGGAGAGGAATGTATTCTTCTGACTTCTGATGGGCTTCTTCCCAGTCCTTCCTGAGGTCATTGATTAGAACAGACGTGCATAGAAGGGAATTTTGCTTCATTAATTATCATGGCAAAGCTCTGCAAGAAAGCTTTTTTAAAGTTTCTAGAGCTTCTGTTTTCTTTCAGACAGAATCAGAGAGAGAGGTTCCACTTCTCTAAAAACATAGTAAAGATTCAGGTAAAAGCTGGATATGGATGAGTAACACTCATTAGGCTATTATTTAAGTTCTTCAGATTGTATTCTTGCATTAATACCACTATCCTGTAACTATAAAGATCAGTTAAAACTCACCTTAGGTTAAAAAAATACTTGAAGAGTTTATTTTAAATTTCTCAATGGTATTTATATGATAGGTTTTTATACATGTAAATAACTTTAAAATCTTCTTGCTCAGTTACTCTTCTCAATTCCTAGATGGGATTATTGAGTTAAACAAAAGATAAAGTGAATTGTCCCACATGTTTATGTAGCTAGTTCTTAACTAGAATTTCATTTCCAAGCTCAGAGTTTCATACTATTTTCAATATAAACTCTAGATTTAGATTTTATGGAAGATAATATTAGAATGCTAAGTCTGTACTCCTGCTTTAAATAGAATTAAATGTAGCTAAAGCATCCTAGACACATAATGATCTCTCTTTACAAATAATTACAAAGGAGATGCTATGATTCTTTGATACCTTAGCTTCCATTTCAATTGACTTCTGCTGGCATTTTACATAATAATCACCCTGTCTTCCTTGGTTAGGTATTGATTATAGTCTGAAGTGTGGTTCCATATTTCACAGACCTATTGAGCCTCCTGTTTTGAACTGAGGGTCCAAGAACCAGGGTTTGGGGATTATACCTACTTTGCCTTGGTTTGGGGTACCAGGTATGGTTCTGGAGCAGACTTAATAGGGATACCTGTATATAGACTGAGCATCAAATAGGCTTAGACATGGGCATCCTGTGTGGCAGCATGAAGAATAAGTGTGTGATACAGATGAAGAGCTACTAGTGTGCTTAATGTGGACTGAAAAGGGGACAGGGACTAGGTCCTGATGTAACCTTCGTCTAGAGCTAAACATGAACTCCCAGAATGTTAAAGCTAGAAGACACTTTAGATGTTCTCTTGTTCAACCTCACATTTCACAGATAACTGGATTAAGGCTTGCAAAGATGTCTTACCCAAGGACATACAGTTAGTCAGTAGGAGGTTAGAAATGGGAAGCTCCAAAGTATCACAATTATTATTTAGTTGGTTGTTTGCTTTTTAAATTTCTATGTTGCTGCTTCTACACTTTGTATTCACCCCATTCAGCTGGCATAGCACACACACAGACACCCACAAAGACAGATAGCACACACACACACACACACACACACACACCCCTTTGTTCCTGTGGTGGTAGTATGAAATCAATGGTTTTGGAATTAAAAAGACCAGGACTTGCCTTCAGGATCTCACTTACTGAGGAATCCGCTTTTCTGAGTCTTGGTGTCCCTATCTGTCAAATGCAGGTGAAGAATTAATGGTGAGAATACTGACTTGCAAAGCTCTGAAAGTGAGACTGGGAGAGTGAGGTTCAGTGATTAGTTGCTGCGAGTTTGGCTACCTTGAGAGTTGCCCGTGGAAGTGCTTCGTGTACTCTAAAGAACAATGCACAAATATACTGTATTTTTATTACTCCCACATAGTGGCCACTATGGTGAATGCAGGAGAGAAATTGCCTGAGACATAGTTCTTGCCTCCAGTAAAGTTATATTGAAGTTATAACCACAGCATATCCCAGGGCATCGTATGTTGAGTGGCCAATGAATGGAAAATACTCGGAGAGAAGTGAGATGATTGTGAAGTGGGGCAACTGGGGAGTCTTTGTAGAGTTATTTTATTTTTTAAAGAAAGGTACAGGCAGGAATGAAGGTGGATAGGCAAGCAGCCAGGAAGAGAGAGGAATGAGAAGCATTTTCATTTCCTGTTATTTAGTTGAACTTCCTGGTCCAGGGATGGGAACTCGGGTCCTTGGGATGTACGGGGGACTGCACTCAGCCAAAGACAGTGGACCAAACCGCTACTCCACCAGAGTGCACTGACTTTGTAGAGTTATGATTTGAGCTGAATCATGAGGAAAAGTAGCTGACAGTAAGGGACCCTACTAGGCAGGTGGAACTCATTGACCAAAAACATGGAAAAAGCTCAAGGAGTGATAAATATGCAGAAGGGAAAGAAACATGTGAGAAGAATGTTGACAAGAGTCAGATGAAGGAACAGTGGCTATTTACATCCCAGCCTCACATTTCATTATGCAGTGGGCAGGGAGCCGGAGGTGACTTCTGAGCAGGATTAACCTGCCCAACATGGCGGTGCAGGTGCATAGGGGTACAGGTTGCGCCACAGGCAGAAAGAACTGCGTATTCTTTGCTCCTCCTGGGCTTTTCAGGGGTGTTTGTGCTGCTGCCCCTTTATAATAACACTTAGAAAAAGGTTGAGCTCATACCAAGTTCCACTTGTGAGTGAGTTCTGGAACAAACCTGCCCCTCATCTCTGGATAGGCGTCTAAGCCAAACTCCTTACTAAACTGAGCAAAACCACAAGGCCGATAGCCTTGTCTTAGTTTTGAGCCAAATGACTTTAATGACGAGCAATTACATTACAGAACGACTGACAACAAAAAGATCATTTTTTTCAAGGTACAAAGAAGGGAGACAGAATCTTGAAACCTCATAAGAGAAAAGGAAAAGAGGCAGGGTCCTTTTTTTTTTTTTTTTTTCCCTTCTCCTTTTCATATTTACTGTGTTTTATCCATTCTCATCTCGCTGTCCGAGCAATGGCTATTTTACCACGTCTCGTGGAAGAGATCTTCAATATATTAATTCTTTCATTTATCACCATTGACACTTTTCTGCTTTCCACCCAGAATATTCACCTAATAACAAACTTGGTTATGTTCCTGGTGCCGAGTATGTAAACAGAATTATTTGAGTGAAGATGAAAAGATGTTTTCATATTAGGTGCTATCAGCTTAAAAACAACAATCTGTGAGAATACATTATTTGTACTTTGAACTTTCTTCTTTCAAAAACAAATTTGGCACCAGTTCAGGATCAAATGGGAAGAAAAAGAATGAATGTGCTTCCAGTCACTGAAATGGCAAATGAATATAAACATAATGAAGAAAGAGAAGAATAGTTCAGTGGGATTTTATTTTTATTCAAATGAAAAAGTACAGAAGGCAAGGGCTTTATTTCATGTATAATTAAAGAGGATTCTGAGCTGAAGAACATCATTCTGTGAGTCATACAGCACCCTCTCCGCCTTAGAAATCATCTAGGCATTTTGACTGAGATTTAAGTAATTACATAGTCACAGACAGGGATCTTTTAAAATCAGAAAGTTATTGAAATGCATTCAAATTCATGTAGACGTCTCTTTATTCTGTATTACTCTATCAGATTGATCATTCTTTTTAGTCCATTCTTGTTCATCAACTTATAGACCTAAGTGTGTTAGTTGCCTTGTCTGATTATGAGGTTAAACTTAGTAAATCTCCTTTCAAAGATTTCTTTTTAGGAAAAAGTAGTCAATGACTGTCTTAATCATTTTAAAGTGTCTGCATATTTTTAATAACAAAAATGGATTCATGTTCCCTCATGAAACACTTTGTCAACTGGAGAATACTTCTGAATGTTAAGAAATAAAACCCATGGCAGGGGAGGACATTGATTTGCTTTATTAGAGGTTATTATTGTGTATTATTAATACTTATTTTTGGTGATGTTCGTGTGATCCTCAGTAAATCCCTGGAGTATTCTCATCCTGCTGTGCCCCTGGGCCCCTCACAAGTGCTGGTGTGTTTGCCTCCACACATCCCAAATGGCTGCCTCAGCCACATTCCTTTACCGAGGAGATTAGGAAAGAGAAAACTACAAGACAGCGGTCTTGCACTATTTGTGCCATATCTGACATCTCAGATGGGCATCTCATACTCACACCCGCCTCAGACCTTGGAGAAGAGCTGTTATGTCATGTCTCCACGTGCTTGCCTGGTTTTGCTTAACTTGCGCTTGAGATGGTCCCTGAACCTGTCTGGTCACTCACTGATAGGACCATGGGCTGTCGGCTGTGATTTCCCAAATTTGTGCTCCTGGGACAACTCTTCTGGGGCCTTGACTCTGACACCCGGCAGCAGGGTGTGTGGTAGCAGCAGGGGGTGAGCACCCAGATCTGCTGAAGGGAGAACACACAGCTTGGAGTCCTTTCTACCATGAGCCTCATGTTCACCACAAAGCTATGAAGAGTCACAGAAGAGCCTTAGGTCAAAACCCTTTAAAGTGTTAGCTGCTGTGGGAGGGAACATTGACTGAAGGTCTCATTTCAACAGCGGTCTTCTGATTTTCCTCTTTTATTTTTCTTAGTTAGACATGTAATGAAATAGAAGTAACTTTTTTTTTTTTTGCTTAGTCAATGTTGGCACCACCCTCTCTACTGCCTTAGTACTCTAGAAGACAGCATTGATATTCCCATCTAGGTAATTCCATGACTCCTGGCCTGTCCAGGGAGAAGCTTAGAGCAATATTTGGGAATGGAGGTAATTAAAAAAAATATACCAGAACTCTCACCTACTATAATGGAAATCAGAGGAGAATCTCATATTCTAGGGAGAAATGATAATTTTACCAAAATGAAAATTTAGCCATGGGGAACCCATTTGGAAAGCTTTTCCTGAGCTTAATGGTTATTTTGCTTTACTTTTTAGCAAGAAAGAGATAAATTAACATGCCATAGCAGTTTCTGAGGCGCAAAAGAAAGCACGAATGGAATTCTAAAGATGTTTTTCTACTGGAAGTATCTAGAGACATTCTGAGAAAATCAAGTGGCTTGGAAAGGCTTGATTATTTCAAGGCTATACAGCTGGGGGCTAGAGACAGAGGCTGAGAAAGAAGGACCCATAGCGTAAATAGAAGAGACCAAATGGACTGAGAATAAACCTGCAATGTGTTTTTTTCCAAACCAAAAAATAGTTTCCGTATGAAGTGTTAGATGAAGTACACTGTTTCAAATGTCAAAACAAAGCAAAACTTGAAACAGACTCAAAGAAGTTTTCAAAACAAAGCAAAACCTAAAACAGACTCAAAAAATTTTTCTGTGATAGTACAAGAAGGTGATGCTTGTTAAAAAGTGTTTTTGTTGTTTTTAAAAGGGAAGGTGCAGGCAAGAATGAAGGCAAGTTGAGACAGGCAGGCAGGAAGAGAGAGAAGGAGGAAGCATTTAAAACATTTTAATTTCTTTGTTCACATTGGTTGTTCCCCCTGCACCCAGGACACAAACCTAGGGCCTTGGGATGTACATGGCACAGTTCATTGCAGGTGACTGACCTGCCAGTTTTCAATGGTGAATTTAATTTAGCTTTTTCAACAGTTCTTTAGCCTCTCTCTGTTGAGAACCTATTGGAAATTTTTCTTTGTTACCTATTCTAGTAAATCTCTGCTAGCTCATCTGGCATGTGTCTCGTAGAAATAAGGCAGCATGGGGTTTAGGTGTTCGAGGTGGCTATTACTTGTCTTAAGAAGGAGTGGAGAGCAGGTGTGTAGACTTAGAAAGATCTGATGATCTTCATAAAGACTTGCAGTATGCATGGGAAAGGTACAGCCTTTCCCCCACCAAGTGCATACATCTATGCTTCTTTTGTCTCGCTTGATTATCCACCAAACTTTTTTCCCCCAGACCCAAGCAAGTTCCTTAAATTCTACATCATGTGGGAAGAGAAGTTGGATTAAGACTATGGGATCCACAAGGTTTTCTCAAGTATTTTCTTTTTTCCTTGAAGTCTCCTTTATCTAAAATATTTCCAGACAAGCACACAGGGAGAATATAACGAAGCCGAAAGTGAAATAAGTGATGTCTTATAAGGAATTAGCATCTCACCTTCCTTCCCATTCATCCAAACTCAAGCTGTCTTTTAAGGGTATTCTATTCAACATTTCTGTGTGATCTTTTTCAAGACCACTTACAAACCTATTTTTTTTCTTCTCTGGATTCTTTCCCTATTAACAATCTGCTCTACCATGAGGACAAGTTTGAGTCATGTTCTTCCTAATCTTTTGTAGATACATATTAGGTAGTCACATGTCTAACCCTGCCATCCTAAACGTGCAAGGACAAGCTCATCTTATAACTTTCTTTGGTACCTGCACATAGCAGGCATGTAATAAGTGCACTTGGATACTAATTAGTATTGCAGAAATGGAGAAAATCCTCCAAGGTAAGGATTTATGTATTCTCAGTGCACCTCACTAAGTAATGTAGGCATTTAATCCATATTAAAAATCATAGCGTCATGAAAATGAAGGAAAATCTTTCCAGATTCTAACAGAATCCCTATCCTTTCAGTCTTATTCCTGAACTATATTTCCTCTTGCTATCAGTAACAAGCACGTTGTTGGTGAGATGTCATTTCTCCATCTAACAGCAACTCTTCTGATCAAGGAAAACAAAATGAAATAAATTCTGAGGAGGGAATGAGCAAGAAGAATAAGAGGCGGAACACCCTTTTGTTAGAGGATTAAGGCATTAATCATCCTATTATCTGCTATTTTGAGCTTTGCCAAAGTTGCTGGAGGTCGATGGGCATTAGTTTCAATTAAAGAACTTCAGAACTTTCTCGCCTCTTATCGCCCACTATTTTGGATTGAAAGAAGATGAATGATGATAACATGGTCCTGATAGTCTAATTGCTGTTTCTTTCCTTTTTTTTTTTTTTTTTTTTTTTTGCTAAGAAATCGTCGAAAAGGTCACTTCAGATTTAAAAAATTAAGAGCTTCATTGTCTGAAAGTATCACTAATGCATATAATTGCTATTTTAGATGATCAAAAAGATCTAAAGACAGACATTTTATTTTAGTACTGCCGTTCAATTGCATTAGTGACATTTGCTAATAACCTATGGAAATTATGTACTGTGATGCTAAGTTTTAAGTTGTAGAGTTTAGCATTTTGACGTGGCATGCCAGTTCTATGTATAATGCACACAAAGAGAGCAGGAATCAATAAACATGTCAATTTAAAAATGTTAAAAACCTGAAATATTCCCCAATAACTCCATTAGCAAAGAGAAAATGTAATAGACTGTGGCAGTTATTTCCTGACAGACTGCCCAATAGACTGATTTGTAGAATTCACATTAAAAAAGTTAGGAGAATCCTGGTGATTGAGGTTGGCAGGTAAGCTAATTCTGCAAAGTGGTAAATACGAGTAGGTTAATTGATGAAGTTCCAAGACATTATCCTTCAGAGCTGGGTTTCCTTACCTGGTGCGTTGATTAAAAAATAAAATTTTCAGTGTTTTTTCAGCCTTTAGAGAACTGCCTTTTATGATTAAGACAGTATTGGATAGTTAGTTATTCAGTCTTTGATATTTTTGAATTATTCCTCAAATAACCTTCCTGGTGAGTGAGATGCAAGCTTGATGTCTCACCAGATGTTAGGCTTGTTTGTGCATACCATTAAAGCACTTAGTGGCAAGTTTGTTTTGTTATTTGGAAAAATAAGAATGATAACTCAGTTTAGAGATTTTAGTCTACTCCAGTAGGGGACTTTGACTCAGAGAAAGTAGGCCCAAGTTTACTAAAGAGATGGATATGTTTATTGTGCAGAGTGAGATTTTACGACTTTACATTTAAAAAGTTGCTTTATTTTCTGATTGTGAAAGTATCAAATGTTTATCATGGAAATTATAGATAAAAAGGAAAAAGAAATAACTGAGCATCTCATCATTTGGAGAAAATTATTGACATTTTAATTGTAACTTTTCAATTTCTCTATGCAGAAATTTTTTTGTATAAAATTATCCATCTCTGTGTTAAGTTTTACACTTTCTTTCAGCTTAATATTTAATATTATAACCAAGAAAGTACCTATATTAACTTAAATTTTTAATGAATATGTGGGTTCTGTTGAGTGGGAGTTCCATAATATACCTAGCCTCTTATCATATTGTTTGATATTTGAATAACTTTTCCCCTATTTTTTTAGTAGGACTGCAATGGAAATCTCTGTGAACCTGCCTTGTTTTGTGTTTTTAATTCTTTCAAGGGTTGATTTACTAGCATAGAATTTTTAGTGAAAGGATATATAACATAAAAGTATGATAAAAAGGAAATTTTGGCTGAAGAAATAAGGCACAAAAATAATATATCATAGGTGATATCAGGCAAGATGCCAAATTTTAAGGAGATTATTAAAAATCAGTTATATTTTCTTAATTCTCTTATAACATCAAATGTACAAAAGGGTCATAATTTGGTTTTAGAGGGAGTTTTGGGTAGAAATTGTTTGTTGGCTATGAATCTTCCCATGTTGCTCCAGAAATAAGAATGGACTATATCTGTGCCTCACCTCATTTTGGATAATTTACTAATAGCCCCTTTGATTTGAATGACATGGTGGACTAGTTTCTGATTCACACCTGAGAGATTGAAGAGGTCAGTGACAGTCTGGCTAAATGCTGCAATGAGGGTTCAAAGAAGACATTGCAGCTGGGACAATTTGAACTTCTGGTTTGTCTAGGAAAGAATGGGTGAGTGCTTCTATGGGCTGCATGTTAGTAGTTACACGAGAGAGCTCCAACCTAGCTTTTATTTTTGAACCTATCCAACAAAGCTAATTGACATTACAGCAGATTCCTGAAAATGGACAAGGTAAGAAACCAGCCTGAAAGAAGATGTGTTTGCTATGAGGGAGGATACTGTGGGTATCTGAAAACCTATGAAAGAAAAAGGAGAAAGGAGGGAAAACAGATATGATGGCCTACGAACAGCATATCATATTTAAGGTGCTCATGCTGCACCCCCATGGAAGTGCGTGCCAGGCTGTGGAGTGCACACACTGGAGTGTAGCGAGACATGGCTAGAGGTGTGTATATTGGCACAGTTGCATGTAAAAAAAGAATATTAGAAATGTGAGTCAGTGTAAAGAGGAATAGAGTGAGATAAGAAGGTCACAGGCAGAATCCTGGCTTATATCAACCTGGAAGAGGATGAGAAAACAGCAAAAGGGACTGAGAAAGGAAGGTGTTAAAAATTCAAGAGGTCCAGGATTGAACAATGTCCTCAGAACAAAGGTGGAAGGAAATTCCAAAGAGAAAGTGGTCAGTAAGGAGCCCACAGAAGTTGGGTTTTAAAATTGAGTTCTTTTGGCAAGGATTTGTAAGTGTATCTGATTAAATCCTACCATAATGATGGGGGCAGGAGCTAGATGGCAATAGGTTGGTTAGTGAATGGGTGGATAGAGGGAGACTTTGAGTGAAGATAGTTACTTCTAGGATCTTGATTGTGAAAGGGAAGAGGGGGATATTCTAGTGAGAGAAAGGCGTACAAGACGGTGGGAAAGACTTGAGAATGTATACAGATCATGGGAAAGATGTCAGTACCATAGTGGGAAAACAAAATGTAAGAGAGAGAAATGTTAATTAATTTACTTAGATCTCAGACAAAGGGAAATGAGATTGAGTCTCCAGGCCCTCTGAATGGTCAACTGTTCAATAATTAAAGGTACAGAAAGCAAGAAATGCTATGCAAGACTGAAAATGAATAGCATTCTTTAACACTCATATGGGACTGTGAATGCCAAGAGTAAGGTGATTACTATATTTACTATGGAACTACGATTATGGTGAATGGCCACGAGGACTGTGTACTAGAGTGGCAGGCAGTGGGTGCACATATAATTCCCCTGGAATTATGCATTGGATGATTCTCTAGGTGGTACTTCCCTAGTGTGAGACAGCATCTCACATTACTTTTGCTGGGGGGCACGTTCCAAGATTCTCCACATTCTTCTACCAATATTCATGAGTAATCTTTGATCATTTAACTTCCCACTAATCTATCCAAAGATACTTCCCCAATCAGACTAATGGATCAGATTCTTAGCTTGAGAGCTATCTTTTAAAAGGGGACACTAGTAGAGTGGCCTGCTGATGATAATTTAGTTCTTCATGTCATTTTTTCACAGGAAAAGAAGGCACTGCTGATGTGAGGGCTGGGCCTTTCCTAAATGAATATCTTGTCATTGTAGAGTATAATGTCAGTCTCTAAGAACTTGATTAATGAGTGTTCACCCTTCAGAGTCAGATTACTTATGTATGCTAACAAAACCACAGGTCTCTCTCTCTGTTCCTACTAGCTAATGTTTCCTAGACTGTGATGAATTCATTAAACTTAGTTTTATTTGTGCAGGCTCATTGCAGTTAGTTATTTCTCCTCTTTCTGTTGATGCTGTTAAAGAAATGGCTGGAGATGGTAGGAAAGAGTTTACACAAGGAGGTCTACCGTGATAGGTAGAGGGACCAATTTAATGGAATTTTTTGGTTGGGAGAGAGATTATGTTCAACACCAAATACAGTATAACCTGGTGGGAATTGAGAGCCAAGAAACAGGGTCTATGAAGAACAAGTTAGTAATTGGAAACATCAGGAATAAAGGGAGGAATTCTTGCTAAACTGACCTAAAAAAGATCCTTTCTGAAAGCAGTTCAGGAAAGAAGAAATTGATCAGATAGTGAGAGTGGTTAAGATCCCGAGAATGAGGGATTCTGGCTAAACTGACTTAGCAGGATTCTTATTAAAACTGGACACTGTAGAAGCGCACACTCAAGATCAATGTCAGGATTTAGTTGAAAAATAACTCAGAATAGCTTGAGAATAGTTTAAGAGAAGCATCTTGTAATTTTTCAATGCCCCTTTGTTGTATGGGTCATTTTCTATGAAAATTCAATGACTTGATAGTCTCAGTCTTATTCCTAAAGAAAAAGAGAAAGTCATGTGCATTGCATGTGGCAAGGGAAAGAGAACTTACTTGGGACATGGAAAGGGTTGTCGAGCCTTGATAAAAACTCAGTTCAGGTGCGCTCTGGTGATTAGGTCAGCCACTCCAGAGGAGCATAGCCCATGTACATCCCAAGGATCCCGGTCCAGGGGAAACAACTAAAGTTAACAACTAAATGTAAATGAAATAAAATCGTCCTCCCCTGTCTTACTGCCTGCCTCTGCTCACCTTCACTCCTTCCTGCACCTTTCTTTTAAAAACAAAATGCAGTTGGGTTGTCCCAGTTGGCTAGCTGCTCCAGTTTTTGAGTTCCATATACCAGAAATCCCTTCAGTTCCAGAAAAACCACAGCCATTGGTCATCCTAGAGGCTGCAGATTTTGGAGACTAAAAATTTGTCAAAACGTATCTCTGTAGCATTCAGTGATTTCTTCTAGAAAGTTTTAACAGTTAGGGAGTGGAGTCAAGAAGATGGAAGTTTGGACTGATCCCACATCACAGGCATGTTGCTGAAAAAAGTGGATGAGTAATGTGATGTTGAGGAGTTGAAATGATCTAGGTGTAGGGCAAGGTAGGAGGTGAGGTCAGGTGGGTCATATATCTGGGTGATACTGTGAGTTGGCATCTCCTGAGTCCAGTTTCCTGTGCTACAAAGGGAGGCTAGAGAGTAATATACTAACTTTCTCAATCAGTAAAGTGTGGAATCTTTCTCTAGTAAGAAAATTTTGGCAGGTAAGAGCAGGGGACCTTTATGCAAAAAACTACCAAATACCAACCTTCCTTACTTCATAATGTAACGTTCTATAGAGTGATGGAATATTAGAACTTGCAGGGACTTCAGTATTTCTCTGGTACTATTACTTCCTTGGATATTTAGGGAGTTTAAAATCACATTTTCATTACTTGTTAGTATTGACATTTTCTCTGTAATTGTGAATGATTGAGATGGTCACTGAGTGAGCAGTTCAAATAGCACAAACTGTTAGACACAAGTGTCTAAACGACATTGATCTAATACTTAATATTTTGACCCATTGTTAAGATAATATCAAATTAGTGAAGAGGTAAATTGATTCTACATCCTATATTGACTGAGATTCGTATTAATCATTGTCTACCGATAAAAAGAATAACCAATATTTTAAATGACAAAGCACAATATTGAATGATCTTGTGATTAATATGTCTAAAACCACTGTCAGAGTTGCTGTTAAATCAATTCAGAGGTAATTATTAAGTATTTATAACTGTACGGCAATATTTTGACATGACAGGATAGAAACCAATGATTCTGTTAGCCTGTTTGGGTTAGTCAAGTGTGGTGCGTGGAAAAATGCTCTCTTCTCTCTCAAAATACCCGTATCCTGGGAACCCAGAATAGGTTATGTTACTTGGCAAAGGGCTATTAAGGTTGCAGCTGGGATTAAGGTTGCTAATCAGCTGGTTTTGATCAAGAATATATCCTCTGTTACTTGGGTGGATTCAGTAGTCACAAGATTTCTTTAAAGATGGAAGAGGAAGGCAGAGGAGTCTGTCAGAATGATGCAGTATGAGAGTGCCATTGCTGCCTTGAAAGATGAAAGAAGCCACTAGTCAAGGAATGCAGGAAGGTTCTAGAACCTGGAAATGGCAAGAACATAGATTTTCCCCTCTAGACTTCCAAAGGTTGACGGACCTGCTAACACCTTGTTTTTAACTCAGTGAGACATTTAAAATATATTTCTTGAAGTAACTTTGATTTATAAAATAATATTTGCTCATATGTGTAGGTTTACCATAAAATTACCAAATTACCAAAAATCCTTTACCATTGTCCTTTGGACCCCACCACCCTTGCTCCTACCCACCACTGGTAACTTCTTTCCCCACTGGTAACCTCAGTTCTATTGTCAATGTCCAAGTATTGGTTTTTGTTTTGTCTATTCCTTTGCTTGTTTTCTTTATATTCCACATGTGAGTCAGATCATCTGGTATTTATCTTTCTCCTTCTGAATTATTTCACTTAGCAGAATTTCCCTAATTCTATCCATGTTGTTACAAATCACAGAATTTTGTATTTTTAGGACTGTATAGTATTCCATTGTATCTATCTGTCTGTCTCACATTTTCTTCATCCATTCATCTGATAATGGGCACATAGTTAATTTCCAGTTCTTGGCTATTGTAAATAATTCTGCAGTAAACATGGACATTTATGTATCTCTGAAAATTAGTGTTTTTTTGGGTAAATACCCAGAAGTGGGGTGATGAGATCATATGATATTTCCATTGTTTATATTTTGAGGAATCTTTACCGCTTTCCATAAAGGTTGTACCAACTTACACTCCCAACAAAAGTATAAAGGAGTTCCTATTTTTTCATACCCTAACATATGTTGTTTCCAGAGACCCGTTTTTTATTCTGAACTCCAGAACTGTAGGATAATACATTTGTGTTGTTTTAAGCCATTAAGTTTGTAGTCATTTGTTACAGCAGCAATAAGAGACCAATATAGCAAACGTAAAGAAGGAAAGGGGTATTTGGGAAATAATGTGGACTGTGGGCACTGGCAATCAGGAGAGTACTTACCCAACACATAGCACCTTTTCAGCTCTAGCCAATATTTTTTACAGGAAATAAAGGCTCAAACTTGTCATTTTTTTCCCCATGTTTCAAACTAAAAATATATGGATTCCCATGTGAACATTATTGATTTTATTTATTTGATATCAAATAAAAACATATATGAACACAAATAGACATATATGAGGATGTTCATCACAGTATTATTAGTATCATCAGATAACTGGAAATAGACTAAGTACTTAGCAAATGCGGACATAGGTAAATAAATTAAATAGTATGATATAATGCAAACTTTAGTCAACATAAATGTTCCGTATATTATAAATATCTTAAGTAAAGATGGAAAACAGAATGAGATTTGTAGCAAGACTCCATCTTTATTTGTATACAAATTACCCCAAAATAATATGTCTTTATCTATATCTATATCTTTATATATATATATTTTAGGGGTACTTATAAGAATAGAGAAATGTGATCAAGTAATCAAGTATTGTAGCTGAATGGGCACAAATTGTCAGGATGAAAGAGATAACCAAAAAAAGAGGCAGTAAATGGGAACCCAAACCTAGCTCTCCAGCAAAACTGAGGAATCTCTGACATTCAGTTAACATATTATCTAGTTACAGATAAACTAAACTGGATGAGGCAATTACAATGGATTGAATGGTTCTCTTCCACTGATAAGCTAGCAGACCCCTGTCGATACCATGGTATTTATAGTACAAACAGCTGCAATATATGTGGGAGTGCATTATACAAGGCAAAATAGGTATAGTGATGGAGCAGTTAACCTTTCTGAGAATAGAGCCTTCCTTGGCATAAGGGAATCATGCCTGTTCTAACTCCATGTAGATTGTTGTGAGGAAGAAGGTGGGAAAGCCCTTGTAATTGTGAAGAGTTCAAAGGTGGGAGATGGGAGACACCATGACTACACTTCATTTCTCCTTTGGCATAGTTTCCCCTTTACCTCCATGTCCCCTCTAACTTGCCCCTGTTGGTATCTGGTTCACTGCCATGGGCACTCAGGCTCCCCACCACATTCCCTTTCAATATGGCTTGTAATTTAAACAAGACAGATATTCCTAAACCACTTCCTTTATCAGTAAGTCACAAACTCATAAGGGCAGAGATTTAGATTTCTTCCTTAATCTTGTGCATATTGTGGGAATCCCAGAAGGCTCACCTCGGAAATTTTCTTTTGTATTTGTTTTCAGTATTTCCATTAAATTTTCTAAATTGCCTGCTGTGCTGAGGATGTGATCATAGCTTCCCTTTGTTCTAGACAATTCTTTAATCCATGTTTCACCAATTGAAATGATCTTTTCTCCTATAGGCAGTTACAAAGATCCATATGTGGGAAAAACTTTCCTGGAATAGAAGTATTCGTGCTGTGATGTTTCCTAGCAAAAAATTTTATCCCCGATAATAGGCCTCAGAGTGCCTGCCTAATTCCCACTGATACACATCTGTTCCATAAAGAGACATCTCTTTGGAATCAGTGGGATTTTAGAACAACTCATCAAAGGAAGTATGAAAACCAGGTTGGGGGCAAATTTTCATTTTGGAGCCAAATACCTCTATCAGAATAATAAAATAACCCCTATATTGGGATTTATTAGCTCTTGTTGACAATTTAAAACTGTAAGCTTCTGATGAAACATGGACCTAAAAGTTATGAAGAGATGGCTCTGTTTCACTGTTAAGAGTTCTTGAGTATTTTTGGTGGTAAAGCAATGCATGCTTATAGGAGGATGTTAGCTATAAACTGAAGCTGTTTCCTGGAGGGAATACATTTTGCAATAACTCCCATTCAAGGGAAGTTCTTTGCAAACCAAGAAAGAGTTGAATTCCTCGTATTTACTCTTTATTGTTTGAAAATTGCTGTTGCATTGGAAGTGTTATAGATGTTTGAGAAAGAAGAATGGGGCATTATTAGAAACATATCCTTAGGGCATAATTTAACATTACTAGTAGGAGATGAAAGAAATGGCTTCATACTAAAAAAAGCAATGTCTAAGAAATATTATCAGTAACACGCTACTAAAACTAAAGGCTGGACTGATTAGAATCAGTGGGAGTTTGGCTACATAAAACAGCATTATTAGAAGTTGTAGTAGGAAGGAAGGAAAGAGGAAATAACTATATTGCTAAGGTAGGTTGTACCTCATTCCAAAGAATCTATTAAAAGAGTGAAAGAGCATTAACAGGCCCCTTGCAGGGTTGTTACATATCAATTTTTTTTTTTATCTAAAAGACTCAATATGTTTTGCAATGTGTAAATATGACTTATGGACCTCTAGGTATTTTGCAGGTGAGAAATATTATCTAGAGAAGTAAGATTACTAAAGTTTTGACTCATTTATGGATACAGAAAGTTGAAAATAGGGTTGGAACTTGAATATAGATTTTTCTCCCTTATTTACTTTTTAAAATGGAAACTCTTTTTATTGCCAAATGTTATATTTGAAATATTTTTGTACAAACTGAGAATTCACTTCACAAACCATTTATAGTCCCTATGGTTGTCCTGGGCTTGTTCTGACCACATAAATTATTTTTATCTCAAAATACTTGAAAGGAAAGACAAACTGGCCCAAGTAATTAGGACAATAAAATATTATTTTATTTTTGAGATTATATTTTTAGAATCTGGGTTAATTAAAAATATTTCTGTTACTTAAAATGATTTTTTTAATTATAGAAAATAAATTATGTATGTAATACATATTCAAATAGTGCGTAATTAAATTAGAAAGTAAAAATCTTTCCTTGACTTCTATTCCTATGACCCAGTAGTTAACTTTTTTTCTTCTATATGCTTTATTATGCTCCTACAAGATAATTTTACTGAACATATGCACAAATTATATCACATGGATCCTGTACTCCTTGGATTATATAAATTGTGTGATTATTTTCATACTTTAAACATTTTTTTAACTGAACAAGCTTTGTATTATAATGTTTCCTGCGTTCCTAGTGTGCCTCATTATAAATCAGCATCTGTATGTAGTACATCATGTTTACATCAAAAGCCTAATTCCATCCTTCACCATATAATTTAATCTCTTTACCCATCCTTCTGTCCTGTTCTCTTATGGTAACCACTAATTTGGTCTTATGGACTGAAAGTTTATTTTTAGTTATTTAATTTATTTTCATATTCTTTTATACTTTACGTTTTTTCACTTACCAGAATAGCTTGTGTAAATTATTATCGTTTTTTCTGTCACTTAATATATGATCAGTTTTTGTAAATGTTCCATGAGCCCTGGGAAAAAATGTAGTCTTTTTTTGAGATATAGAATCAGTGAATCATTCATTCACTCAAAAAGCAATTTATAAATGAATACCTATTCATTTTAAAAGTAAGTACTTATATGTGCCAGATTCCATTCTAGACACACATGAATAAGCTAGGAATGGTGGAGTTAATAAGACAAGATGCATTTAGCCTTTGTGGCGCTTTCTTGTTAGTAAAGAAGATAGAAATCCTACAAATAAGTACAAATTAATTTTGTGTTGCTAAAAATGCTTTGAGGAAAGTAAATCAGGTAAGGAGTTGGGTAATGTGACTAAGTTGGGGATGTGGGGAAGTACTCTGTTGGTTGGTTCTCTCGAAGGCCTCCCTCAGTAGTGATATCTGAGCAGGGAATAGTATGAATTCAGTGAGGGAGCAGTAAGTCATAGAACAGAACATGTTAGAACCAGTGGTGATAAAACCAGGTGTCTGGGAAGAGCAGTACAAAGGGCTCTATTGTTTGACCAACATGAAGTTGATGAAGAGGAACATGGAAGGAGACATCAGGATGAAGCCACTGGAGATTTTTGAAACCAGGGTAATACCATCTTATTTATCTTTTTAAGATCTAACTCCCACAGTTATCTATTAAGTCCACTTTATTATAAGTTATTTTTTTTTAAGGAAAGGTACAGGCAGGAATGAAGGTGAAAGGCAAGAAGGCAGAAAGAGAAAGGAGGAAGAAGTATTTTATTATTTATTTAATTGCTCATCTTAGTTGTTTCCTGTGGCTCTGAGTCTTAAACAAGGGACCTTGGGATGTATATGGACTATGCCTTGTGGACTATATTGCTAGACCATCAGGGTATGCCTGTTATGACATTTGAACATTCTTTGTATCTTTACTTACTATACTTTTGCTTTTCACTTGTCAAAGTTTCAGCGGATTGGGGTAAAGACTAACGATGCTTCTGTTGATTTCTGCTTTTTATGCCATTTTTCCTTACGTGATTTAAGGCTATATTAGTTAGGATAAAAGTTTCAAACAGATTAGATTTTCATTGCACTTTGTGTTTTTAGCATTTTAAAGAGTTATCTCTTTTCCTGTGTAATTTCTTCCCCTTGAATTTACCCAGTATGGGTTGATATTGCAATACTTACTTTTATTTAGTATACTTTTAATTTATCTGTTTTTTTTAAACATTCTGAGTCATCCATATTTTTTTCCATCTTATTTATGTCCCTCAGTTAATTTTTTTCTTTTAACCAGGAGTTTTTCAAAACTTTTAAGAAATCCTCAAAAATATTTTATATTCTTTCTTTTGCTGCTAAGTTCTGCCATGTTGCTTTTATACTTAAGTAAACCATAGCTTCATATATAATTTGGGGGCCAAAATTATTTCCTCCTAATAATTTATAGACATTTTGCAAAGAATTGAAAATGTATTTTTCTCTATTCTATCTTCTTCAATATTAATATAAGAACCATTGTCCTTCATATATCTCTTCCCTGCCTAGCATCTTCCCTCTGATTACATACATCTTTTTATCTTCTCAATCCTGTTGCTTCTGACTACGTTTTCAAACATGTCTTCTAATTTTAGCTGCTTCTCATGTGGTTTTTATTCCTTATTTTATTTCATTTTTTGCCCCCATTTATCATCTGTCAAATTATTGAGTCTCTATTTTTTGTCTTCTTTGACCTCCCTTCCTCTTCTTCCACCCCACAGACCAAGTTATCTCTACTGGATTTCACTTTCTTTGAACTTTTCTTCTATATGCTTCTTTGTAATGCCTCTTCTGATTGTTTACTTTTCAACAAAGTTTTGCTTCTTATGTTTTTGCCTTGTGTTCCCTGTAATATTTTATATAGACTGTTTAAATTTTTTTTTTCTGTCTACTGCTCATTTTTGAGTGAGTCCTCCTGGATCTGGGTCTCCTCTTAGCCCAACAGTGGTTTGGGAAGGTCTGGGAGGAATGATTCAGCCTTGGAGCTCACATATTTTCTTTCCTAAACACTATAGTTTCCCTTCCATGAGACATGTTTCCCGTAGATTGTTTGCTTCTTTTGCTTGTGGATCAACAGGAGGTCCTTGAGGGTTGCAGGGAAAGTTTGAATGTTGAAAGTCCTCCATGTGCCATGTAGCATGTATTTAACTCGCATATCTGACTCTGTCAGCATTAGAACCACAATTGCCACTTATCCACTCTGCTGTTCTCTGTCAGTCTCCCAGCCTGCGTTCCCAGTTATGAGGCACTGTGATTGTTTTTGACAGATATTCTCCCTAGTTTTAGATTTGGATTTGTGTATTCCCAGTTTCATTAGAGATCAAAGCTTCTTCACATTTTGCTGCTTTCAGTGTGCCTTGGGGGAAACTGGTAAACAAAAAGCCATTTACTCCTCTACCTTTAATTGGAAATCCCCAAATCAGTGGTTTATTGCTTCTGGAGTCTAAAAAAAAAAATCATTACAAGTAATTTTAAAACATTCACAGTGACTCAGTTGTGTGAAAATTGAACAAAATATACATCCACGAGGGTATCACCAAAATCACTGAGAAGAGTCAGAGTTTCCAGCTTGTAATAGTGTCCATTCAAGCTCATGGTCCCCAAACTCTTATTAATAAATTATCAACTCATAAAATGGTAGGTTGAACTGTGTAAAATCAAACTTTTGGATAAGACTGGTGAGTTTTAATTTTAGCCTAATTCATTTCAACATTATTTAGCAGGGAATGAGAGAATCATTGACATCTTTACCAGGGCAGTCATTTTATTAGAACGCTGCTTAAGAAAGAGATTGGAGAGAGAAAAGAAGAAGGATTAATGAGAATGGTTAAGAGGACCCTGAAGTCATATGTTGGGAATTTACATTATGTTTTCTAATTCAAATTTACCAATCATGAATTCAAAAGAAAGTAAAAATACCACTTAAATATTGGTAAACACTCCAGTGTAATAATATTTTTCAAATGCCCTGCTTGCCCATTATTCAAATATTACAATTCTAAAATTTAGTTAGATAAAATTGTTAACAGCATGAAATACATGAAGACCCTGGATCAAGGTGGTAATGTGGAAGCTCCTCATTTTCTCTCTTCCCACAGACCAGCAGATATGTAGCTACATGTGGGGTAGTTTCCTCAGGGAGAAATCCAGAAACTAGTGAGTGACTCTTACACACTGGGCAACTGAGAGAATGCTCACAGCAACGTGGTGGATGGGAGAAATTTAGACACACTCTCACCATAAACTACAAGCCTGTCACAGTATTATACAGTCAAAAAAGAACTCCCAACTCCCAGATTCTCTATAAGGATTGAGAGGTTTGAGCTATGTACCTAGTGTCCCGAATTTAAGGCTGCCATGTGGAAATGGACTCCCCAATATACCTAGCTCTGAATGCCAGTGAAGCTTGAGTTTCTACATCCCATAGATCTAAAGTAAACAAAAAAGCAGTTGTTAATGGTCATGCAATACTTGCTGTGGCTATCACCTCAGGGCTCAGTGCAGAGGGAGCAGGCATATACTGATATATTAATGTATAGTGTAGATCACAATATTGAAGATGTAAAGGATGACATCAGAAACATAACATGTGGGAGAGAGTAGTATAAAAATGTACATTTTTTATGTGCATTACAAGTTAAGTTGTTACCAGCTTACAATAGATGGTAATAACTCAGATGTCTTATGTCAACTGCATGATAATCATAAAGCAAACTAGATAATAGTATCTTAACAAAAGATAAAAAAAATCAAAGCATACTTCTATAGAAAACCATAAAATCACAATAGAAGAACGGATGAGAGGAATAAAAGAATAAAAATACAGAATAGCTAGAAAACAATGAACACAAAATGATAATAGGAAGTCCATATCTACCAATAATTATTTCAAATGTAAGTGTACTAAATTATACAATCAAACAGCATAGAGTGAATTGATTATAAAATAAGACATAACTATTTGTTGCCCGCCAGACACTTATTTCAGTTATAGGGACACACAGAGATTGAAAGTAAATGAATAGAAAATAATATCCCATGCAAATGGAAACCAAAATGAAGCTGGAATCGTCATATTTATATCAGACAAAATAGATTTTAAGTCAAATACTCTAATAAGAGACAAATAAAATCATTATATAATAAAAACTGTTAATTTATCAAAAGGAGGTAACATCTGTAAATATTTATGCATTCTACATTAGAGCACTTCAATATATAAAGCAAATATTAACAGCTCTGAAGGAAGAATTAGATAACAACATTGGCTTTATATTAAGTTAGACCAGATGATCCTAACAAACATATATAGCCATAAAAACATGTACATTTTATTTAACAGCAGCAGAATACACATTTTTTTCTTAAGTGCACATTGAACATTCTTCAGGATAGATTATATATTAGGTCAGAGAATAACCCAAGTCTAAGAGCATAGAATCTTTCCTGGACTTGATCAGAGGAAGATGTGATGAAAGAAGAGTCAGAAAGATGTTATGTCTCTGACTTTGAAGATGAAAGAAAGGACTCACAAATCAAGGACTGTGACCTTTGGAAGTGACCTCTAGAAGCTAGAAAAGGGAATGAAATGAATTCTCCTGAACTTCTAGAAAGGAATAGTCTTGCTGATTTATTGATTTTTAACCCAATGAGATTCATGTGAGATTTTTGAGTTATAGAACTATTGGATCATAAATTAAGTCACTAGGTTTATGATTATTTGTATGGCACCAATAGAAAACTATACCTACAGGAACAAGAAGTCTAATACATATAGGCCACTTCGTATGTCTTGCCAATTCAATTTGAAGCAAAATAAAGAGACTATCAATGAGACATAACTAAAGCTCTCTGAGTGTTGAGAGCAAAAGTGGGATGATGAATGACTTCACAAAGGAGGGACATTTGATCTTAGCTGTAAATTTAAAGTTTTTGAAATTTAGTAGACTATCAAGAAGTAGAGATAGGGAAGGCAAATTTTGGGGCAGATGATTAACAGAAGCAAGTGTGAAAATATGTACTGTGTTTGGGGAAAAAAGGTAGATTTGTATCATAGTAGGGTGATTAGATTAATATTTTTAAAAGAGATCTTATTACTGAATTTTTTTGTTGAGTCACAAGCTTATAAAATACTCAAAATGAAACTATATAGAGAATCTTAGGCTGGAACCAGATTGTGAAAAGTTTGAATATCAGGCAGGTTTGATTATTTTTATTTAATATATGTATATATAAATAATAAATGCTTGTATTAAAAATGCCTTGATTTTTTTTTAAATGTGGAAATTTGGACAAAGACAGTATTAAATATTAAAAAATTAATAAAATTATCTAGGGAGGAAAGATTAGTTGACAGGAGAATTGTTAGAGACCACTGAAGTAGGCATTCATCAGAATAAAATTCAGCACACTTGCCAGCCAGTTTTTGCACTGATTTTCCATAATATTTCCTTCAAGGAATATTAGTCTATGGTCAAGTTTCCCTTGACCTTTGGATGTATGTAACATGCGAGACAAATATGCTTAACGTAAAATTACATTTATAAACAATTAAATTAACTTGAAATACATTACTTCAATGCTTAGCAAATGAAGTTGGTAAATCCCTTTGCCCTAGCCTTACATAGTTCTTATCTTTGGCTACTGCTTGCTTCTCTTGGTTGAACAGGAGAGTCTCCCATATTCCAGCTTCACTCGTGTGGTGTGGTCCTTCCCAATACTCTACTTCGATCCCTGGGATGGTTCTGCTTCCACCACTTTGAGATTCATTACTTGTAACATGAAATGCCACCTTCTCTAGAAGGAGTAGAAATAACTTCCTTAGATTTTCTCTTGCTCTCTCTATCTTTCTTCTTATCAGCTGTCTCCTACTCTTTCTATTATCTCGTTTTCTGTGGTACTCTTCCAACCATTCCACAGACCCTTCTCTTTGGTCTACTTCTTGCAAGAGACAGTCTTCAGCTTTATTTTTTATTGTGTCATTATAGATGGGAAACATTGTGAAATGAGAGGATTAATGACTCATTGGATTAGGATGAGAGGAAGTAAGAGGAATAAGCAGAGGACAAAAATGATTGGGATGTTCCAGTCAGGGAGCCTGGGAGAAACAGATTCATTAGCATATAAGAGAAAGCAAGGAAGAACTGGATGGTCAGGACTTGGTTTCTGGACCTGTTAATTTTGAAGTTCAAAATATCTCATCTAACTGGAACTGTATAGTAGACATCTGAAAATGACTGATGAATTTGTGGTGTAATTTGCTGGTGACATACCTCTAGGAAGGAACATAGGGAAGATAATTTTAGAAGTGAACATATATAAATAGAGTATGTTTGAGAAGATACATGGTCTATAAAAGGGGACCAAAGAAAGGAAATGATGATGAACAATTTGCTCTGGTCATCATCTTTGACAATCTTCCTTCCATTCTATTGATAAGAAGTCTAGTTGATTCACTGAGGGTGTACTCCTGGCCAATTTTCAGCAACAGTGAATCACTCTTAGTTTCAGACCCAATGCTCTTCTCATTGCCTCCGGATATTCTCTTATAATCTATCTCATTCAGATTTGGTCCACCTTCTTGAGGCATTTAAAGGAAATGGGAATTCTGGTAACAAAGTAATATACTGAAAGGGTAAGGCAGAACTCTTAGGAGTGGGAGGAAGAGTAATTTGAGACCGCTGGTGCATACACGCAATATTGCTCTCCATGTCCTGTCATTTTTGTCATAAAATAAAAAGTCTCCAGGCTGAGCTGCATATCGCAATTATATATGCTGCCTTTACATCATAGCAAAGTTTCTTCAAGTTAACCCAAAGAAGGAAAGCAGAGGGAAGTAGGATTTCCCCTTCTAAGTGTATGCCAGTGAATAGTAATGAAAGTGTAGTCTTTGTGAATGAAAACATATCCCCATACTGGTATATTTTGCCAGCACTTCAATGCTTCCAAAAAGCTTTTGCTCTAACATGTTTCTTTATAGTAATGACTATCTCAACTGAACCCATGTGAAGAGCTTTTAATTTGGTTAAATTTATGCTGGGAGCTGTTGGAAATTGGAGCTTTGTAGGGGTTCCTCCCCTCCTCTCATTGTGATTCTCAGGCGAATTTCTCCCCTGTAAAGTTATGCAGCTCTCCATCTGGCCATATTTATAAGCCATCCTTCTCATAGAACTTTAATAAAATGCATCAGCTTCCCTGGAATTAGATTAGCAACTCAATCTGAGAGCTTCCTGGGCTTTTCCTGCTGACGGAAGAAAACCTCATAAATAAAAATGCTCCTTTGCTTCCGTGTTGTGATGGACCAAGTGGAAGATGAAGACAATTAGATCTAAACAGTTTTTCATACAGTGTTACAGACATCTCTTTCCATTGACTTGACACTAATGCCCTTTCTTCCCATGTTATCTACTGAAGATTGTAGAATAATACTGGAAAGTGAAATAGTACACTTCAAACACTAGCATTCACTTCTACCAATTATTCCAGAATTATTCTTAGTAGAGGATATGGGTTCTTTATGCTTCATTATTAATTACCATCATTCTAAATAAAGTAATAATAAATTATTTTCTCCTTAGAATTTCATATCACAAAATAGTCAATAATAATTGACAAGATATTCTGTATAAAACATCATAATAAAGTCTACATCTCTTAGGCTAGAAGGAGATACTTAAATCTGTTTTTATTTAGCATAGGTAAATGATTTGTAGATAACATTATGTAAATAAGGCAATTCTGAGACACAAGATTCAGAACTAAGCTCAACTTGAGAAATAACTGAATAAAGTTATGAGATAGGACCTTATTTGACTTTTAAAGTCATGTTTTTTGTGACTATTTTACTTTTGTTTTAAAATATTTGAGGCATGGAGCTGCTTATTAATATAATCATGATACAATTATTTATCATAAAAATAGTTAAGAATAAAGTGGTTAGGGTCTAGAATGGGACTATGGCTATAAAATTTCAAGAAATATCAGAGTCATTGTCTCTGAAGTCAAACAAAGGGTTTTAGGAGGCAAGAGAGAAGTATGTGAGATCAAAAGCAGAAGTCTGAAAGATATCACCAAGAAGAGAAAAAAGTTTCGACTGGAGTGTAGCTCCCTGGTACCTGGGAAACTCTGATTGCTGATGAGGATGAAGACAGCTTATTAATAACCAGACAAATTCAAATTTCCCATCTTCAGATAATATAAATTTTTAAAGGTTTTCTAAAAATAGGGTTTTAAATAAGTTATTTGACTCAGTCCCATCTCAAAGTTGATGTTGTCTCTTCCAATTTACTGTCTACCTTTTATTAATTTCCATTTATATTCCACACCTTTTGAAACAGGTTTTAAATAACAGGAAATATATATATATATATATATATATATATATTTAAATTTTTTTTAAGTGTGGAGAAATTTGTAATGCATTAATTTTGTGTTTGAGGGCTTTTTACAGGTAAATACCATTTTATTGAAAAATAATCACCTAAGAAGGTGATTAAAATTTTAGGGCAAGTTGATCAGCAGTTTATAACTGAGTTATGTCACCTGGTGATAGAGGACCAAGACTAAGCTTTTTATTCTTTTAAATACTAGTTATAATTTCAGAAAATGTCAGTCTCATCATGTTTTTATTATGGAAAAGAATCCTAATTGCTTCAGAAATAAAGAAATAGAGAGGAGCCATATGGAACTTTATCCATTTGCTGCCAAGAAATTGCCTTCTATTTTAAAAGCCAAAGACATTCAAGATGTATAGAGGAATTTGATTCTTTATACCAATGATGCATTTGATTGAGTGACATTGATTGGAAAGATGGAATGAGATTTTTGTTTTTAAGAAATTATTTACATGTATTGGTTGTGAATGGAATTATCCCAATTGGATTTTATGATGATGGGATTTTTAAAATTGACATGGTTAGCTCTAGATTTCTGTTCAGAAGCACATGTCAAGTTGATCCTTTACTTGTTAACTTTTACAGGAGTGTGTGTTTGTGTGTGTGTGTGTGTGTGTGTGTGTGTGTGTGTGTATGGGGCAGTTTTTTTATTTAAACTGAGGAGAGTGATTTTCTATTTTGTAAGCTATTTAAAATGCACATGAAGTTATGATTAAATAACTTGGTCCTAGTAACATATATTGGTTTGAAATAATCACAGCATGAAACTGAGTATTACAATCAAATAAATCTAATAGTCTTATTAAATTTAATATGCCAACTCCTGACATGAAAATGATAAATTGAGGAACAGAGGAACAAATGGGTAATAGCTCCATGTGTGATGGTTGTTTTCATAGTGTAATAGGGTGTGTACTTAGTATAATCAGGAACTATGGATAGAAGATTCAATATTATTTCTAAGGAGAGTATATCTTTTCAAGTTAGAAAATGGTTTAGATGCATATGTTGATTTTTAATGATGCACACGTAAAATCTATGTAATGTTATGATACAATATTCCTGCCATAAAGTTAAAAATATCTATCTAGGTTTCCAAGTAAGAATGAAGAAAACCCCCCCAAAAAAACAAAAGAAGAGAAAATGGAGACTGAAAAGAAGTCCTTGAGCAAACACCACTGTCCTCAGAAACACAGGACCTGATTAACTATTAAGTGGCCTATTCATATATTTGTTGATTTGTGACTATTTTTTTTAATAAAAATGTACAGCCATCATATTGTACAGCAGTGGCTTAAGTTGGTAGCTGATGTATGAAAGAGTGATGCGTCTGAGGGGAATTGTCTGCTAGTGTTTAGAAGTGTGGACACACTTTCAAGAAATAAAACCAGATGACTTACAAATGCATAGTAGAGTGAAAAGGAACACAACTTTAGTTTTGAAGAATGGCCTATATATATAGTTTGCGTGGAATCTTAAATACTGTCAGTGTCATCATTGCTGTGACCTTTCTGACGTCACTCTGACTTTCATAAGTCTTTGCAAATTTATCACTCATTTTGATGTCCTTTGTCTTCTCTGTCGTGGTGCTTGCTATTTTCTTGTCATCCATTGGATTAAGAATAGGCACTCCCCATTTGTCTTATTCTCTCCTTAAAGGGTTTCATTTTTTTCTTATAAATTCTTTGTGTTAAAACTTTTTAAAATTTAGCTCACTTTTTCATTTTCTCAATTACATATATGTAGTTTGAAGATAACTTGAACAATACTTTATCATTCAGCAGACTGATCATCTCTTGGGGTCTTGAAAGTGATCAAATGATATGAAGTGCCTGCATGCTTTCTTACCTTGGGGTAAGTTCCATGCTCGTCAGGTAAGAGCTTCCAGAGATGAATCTGGGGTAGGTGAGCTCTCCAGGCTGCTCTTGTAGAGTCCTGAAGATGTCAAAGTTTCCTTTTCTCTCTCAGAGCTAGTTCATGGGTATGTGGATAAATGTGTGAATTTGTGTGGTGACTCACACTTTCTAACAGAACATTATAGAAATGAATTTCATTGAGTTATTTTTCAAACATAAGACCACATCAAAGAAAAAGAAACACTCTTTAGCTGTTGACTAGCTTTCAGCACCTAATATGTGAGAAAGGAAGTGTTAGTCACTTAAAAGAAAATTTAAGATCAATGTGCTTTAGCTTTTCTGATTTTAAAATTCTCTACAGAAACTTGTCAAAAGATTATGTAATAGAAACAAGGAAGCTGAAACTTCTCAGGGCACTGAGAAAGTTTCTTTGCTTCTTTGAGTGCAAATGATAGAGTAGGGCCTTCTTGGGGAGACCCCAGACTGGCATTGATGTGTATATCGCTTATGTGCAGTCATTCATTTTAGCCCCACTACGAAATTACTTACTGAACTGCTGCTCTGATTTACTCAGAAACAAAGACTTGTCTATAACCATGAATTCAGGAGAGCCATGCTGAAATAATTGCTGAGGCAAAGATGTTAAAGAATGAATTGTTGGTGGTAGTTTAGCCCTAAACAGACTTTCTACTGAGGTGACCTGAAGTTACCCTACTTCTTCCTTTGTTCCAGCTGTATAGCTTTGATCTTAGAAATGTGGTGGAAGGTTGACATGTCAGCCTGTGACTTTCCTCTGTCCCTTGAATAACCAAGGATGTCTTAGAAAATCAATTTGCTCTCTCCAGAAGGACTCTACCAAAGTACAGAAACATAGTCTACTTGGGAAAAGTTTCTCTGAAGATGGACGTGGTTTCATTTCTGTTTTCCTAGCTCTTGCTGCAGAGAAGGTGATGGATAAACTTAGTTATTTGCTGCTTTTCTTATTAAGGGATTTATCCATTTCTTTTCGATGTAAAGAATATGGGCATCTAAATGGGATTGCTGAGATTTGTCATTTTCAGTAGCTCAGGGATCTCCCTGAGCTAAACTAAAGGAATCTGCTATCAACACTTATGTCTATAAAACCACAACCAAGAGGGAAATGTGTGAACCATCAAATCTCAGACACTGCAGCATTTAAAAAGAATTTTTGCTTCGAATGTTGAAATATTTTTGTCTTGGTTGATGTTTATACCTGTGTGTGTATGTATTTGCCTACTTAAGGTTTCTGAATTCAAGTGTTTTGCATGAGAAGTTTTGCTTCTTTCACTACATTAAGATATAGAATTGTGTAGTATTTTAAAACAAGCTACAGGTTGTTGCTTTGTGATTAATGTGAAATGAAAAATATAGCCAAATATCTTAACACACACATTGTTTCTAGAAATTTTAGTTATATACTTCCATTTTAGTGAAATATATTACCTTAAAGTAATTTTAAGAATTATTCTCTTTCTCTCCTTTGCCATTCTAAATTTGAGTTATAAAAATTGTGACCTCTTTGGGAGATGGGACCTCCTATTCAAAATGAAATAAAGTTAAATAAAATAAAATTCAATATCTATATTTTTCTAGTTGCCCTGGTATGAGTTTGAGAAGGCCAGTTCTGTGGGATGAAGGTGATGTTACTTTGACCTTCCTTTACTCTGTTACAAAATTAGGGCAGTAGAGAGAAAATCTCCCCAGTCTCTGGGCCCTGCCTGCTCTAAACACTCACTTGTTTTTCGCTGTTTTGTGCATGCCACTTTGTAACATTCCTTTGAGATCAATAATTAGTGTGTAGATCCAGTTTTAAATATATTTCAAGAGGGAGAACACTTTGAGGCAGCAGATCCAGAATTTTCACATTTTAAGTCTCAACTGAGAAGAGAAAAGAATTCATTCAGAGAGGGGCATAAATTCCACTTGACTAAATCTTAGCACTTTCCATACACCTCCATCAGGAGAGGGGTTGACATTAAAAAGATTTTCTCCTCTCTAATGGCCACGGTTGAGAGTCTTGATTATCCAATATTTTGACTTGCACTTCAGATTTCCCTCAATGTCTCCAACTATGTCCATGGGTAGCTCTCTCAATACAGCATCTGTGCCATCTGTTTCAAATATTATTTCAGTCCTCACTGTTTTGGGATAAATTTCATAAAGTGTATTGCATACACACACATTTAATTGAACAAACGAGAAGCCTTTCCAGTTTAAAAAAGCTTCCTAAATGATGAGAAGTGTCCAATTTCCATTCAAATGGTTACTCCGGGGCTTTCAAATGTGTGAATTCATCTAACAGAGGCTGGTGGTGTGTTTTGAGGCAGATGGCTTGATTCTGTGAAGAAAAAAAATTAAGTGGATTTTACTATCAATCTTATTTTTTTTTTGGCAAAAGACTGACATAATAAAGATGTGTGTATTACTGAGAATGCTTTTTAATAATGATTCTACCTTATGTTTTCCCCCAAGAATATGGTTAACTGACTAGGAAAATCTATTTAGAGGTTTTATGTTTATCCATAATGATCAGCTTAGGAGAGAAAAAAAGAAAGAAGCCCACTAACAAAATTGCTGAAAAACAAAAGGAAAATAACACTCTACAACTTTCTAAAGGAGTTCAAGAGAAAAGGAATGATAAAGTTTATCCGATATTTCTCCTGCTAAGTACCTGTGAAGTCAAGAAATTGAACATTTGGAAGGAGAGGGAAGGGATTTTATTTCTTGTGAATATGTCTTTGGAAGAGTATCTTCAGTGGGTGTTAGAGATACTGTGTCCAGGACACTTTGTATGTTTAATACCAGCCGTACTAAAAAGAGTCATTGAAATTATCGTCAATCGCTGTTGCTATGTATTCTCAAATTTAGACTTACGTTAGCAAGTGTTAAAATTATGTAAAAAATTCCATGCTCTAAAAATTATTTCAAATCTTACGTTCTTTATGAAACATTTTAGTTTACCTTAAATTCACTCTACCCTTCTCCCATTTGTTGTTTGCAGCATTGACTGAGTTCTTGGTTAGTTCCTGATTGTTGAAAACGTTTTTCTCCTCCTTCTTGGAAATAATTATTCAGCAATATAGGTTTAACCTAATCAACCCATTATTTCCTTTGGCACCCATAACTGGTTTAGGGATGAGAATGTGACAGATTTGGCCCAATCAGTTGCAAAGAAAGAGCATTTCCTTGATAACATGGAAAGGTGCTTTCTCTCTTCCACTGGACATGGGTAGGGAAGCACATAATCTTTTTTGCCTTTGACAGCTTCTGGAAACATGAGGAGAAAAGACTTTAAGATGCAGTGAACAATTTTGTGGGTAGCAGGATAAAAGTAGAAAATACCTATATCTTTGATGACATGATTGAGCCTTTGGGTCTAATGCCCTGAAATCTTCTATGTCTTCCCCTACGTTAGCCAATGTTCATTGCTAGAATAATTCCTATTATCAATGCCAGTTAGAAACTGTTTTTGATTCTTGCAGGTAAAAGTATCCCAAAAGATTTATCCGAGCATATGGCTCAGGGGGAGGAAGCACTGGGCAAAACTGGGTATTGAGATGAGACTGCCTACTAATTATGGGTGGTGGGTTCTGGCTCCCTGCTCTGACATTACTGTCTTATATTGATATGTAGGACATTAGCTGGAGAAAAATAATGCTACAAAAATTTTTAATTAAGTTGGAATTGAAGTTTTTCTATAGTAGAGACTAAAGTTTCCATATATTTTGAGATTTCCTGAAGGTGACAACTTCCTCACTAAGTCAGTGGTTCTCAAAACATAGTCTCCCCCCAAAACCAAAAGCCCTGACTTCGGATTTCATCTAAAACTTATTTGGGAATTGTCATTCCTCTCTTCTCAATCAGAAAAAAAAGCAGAATAAATTGAAAACCTAACAGTTTTCCTTAGATCCATCAGAGAATTGAGGTGACTGGGCAACCCACTGACTAAAACACTGGACAGCAGAATACAGAGACTCACTGCTTTCCAGCAGCTCCATTTGAGCTTCTAGAACCACTAACGACAGGATCACATGCATGGTAGTTGCTAAACTACTGGATTCTGAGTCTGGTCAAGCTTGAATGTGAGAAATTCCTGGGAACCCAAACTTTTGAGGAACTTCACACTTTGATGAGATTTACCTGTTAGAACTCTACCAAGTTATTACAGTGAAGATTGGATAAAAATCCCTGTGTTCTTTGACCAGGGAAAAAGTAACCATTTTGAAAGAGTGTTCTCCATAGCAAAAGACTGTACGTAGGGAAACAACTTTAGCAGATGTCACTGACATGTAAGAAGGGCCATTAGACAACAAGTCCCCATGTAGTCTTTCTATCTCACGTAAGGGTAGGACAAAGGCTAAGAAACACTGTGAAAGTCACAACTCAGAGACTCAAGTCCATTTTTTAAAATTGTTATTTAATCATAAGATGATAGAATGTATTCTTTTCCAGTATTTTATTATGATATCAATAATCTACTGTATAATAAATATGAATTATAACTGAGATCGGAAAGAAATGAACTCTGAGAAGGAGTTTCTTGGGAAACCCAAAGACAACAGAAGAGAAAGAAAAGTTCGCTTCAAATAATTGAAGACTGATGTCTACAGCTATAGCAAATATTGAGCATATCCTAACCCTAATCAGATAAACAGAAACCCACCCTTAGGGGCCCACTTACTTCAGTTCCCATTATCTAATACATCATCTTTATTTTTTGATAAAAAGTTACAAGACATTCCAAGAGGCACCTGAAAACAATCTGAAGAGTCAAAGTAAACTTCAGAATTAGACTGAGAAATTTTGCAATTATCTAAGTGTAGTTTCAGGATAAACAATGTCTGTATCACCTGGGAACCTGTAAGAATGTAAATTCTTTTGTCCTAGCCTAAACCTACAGAATCTGAAGCTGGGGGTGGGTCCAGCTTGTCTGTACTTTAACAAGCCTCCCCCAGGTGATTTTTTGATTGAGGACTGTTACACAATGCGTATCAAGCAGATGTAAAATTTGTAAACTCTTGGTTCCTTAGGTATTTTAGAAATAGACTATTAAAATATTTACAATAGCATGGTGATTCAAAATATGAAGAACCCACTGAAGGTATTCTCTATGATTCTGATTTTTGACTTTGCCAAGAAATGTTATTACTAATGAATTGTTTCACATGACTACTTGTGGCATAGATTTACCAAATTGTGTGTGCTTGCGTGAGACTATTTGATGTAGGAACCTATCACCATTGGACAGCCTGACAGAGGCACTTATCTGGATGAAGGTTGTAGGACATTAGGGAATTTCTCAGTGAAGTTGTCAATCTCCCTGGTTTCTGGGGCTTTTAACTGTAGGTGTTTTTATGAAGGAGGTTTAGGAAAGGGAGAGGTATTAATATGGGTCCTTTTAAAGGCAGATTCTTAATGTAGTAGATACAAATGTTTATTTCTAATAATGCACACCTTCAACCTATGTAATAAAATGTTATTTAAATAAATAAAAATAAATAAAGGCACACGTGCTTTCATCTTGCTCTCAGCTAATTCAGTGTTCAGCTGCCCTCTGGCCTGCTCACAGTTCTGCCTTTCCCAAGAGTCAGTTGTTAAGCCTTATTGTTATTGCTTTGAACTTACCTGAGACTCAGTTTTCTGTGGTAGGTTGGCCTTTGTGTGGTCGCACATTGCTGCACGTCTGTGCACACATTGGGAGCCTTTTTAGACCTCTTTGGTGTTTTCTGTCAAGTAATAAGTGCTTTCTGTCCATTTCAGGAAGAATCATGACTTGCTGTTACTTGTAGAAAGCGCCTCATTTTAGTGTGGAGAAATTTGAAGTGTGGGGATGGATGGTAATTGACTTCATTCATTTGTTCAAAAACAACTAAGCCCCTACTATGTGCCAGCCTTGTCTAATAATGGAAACAATATGATTAGAATGAAGGAATCCTACCTAACTCCTATACTAGTGCTGCTTTTATCCTGATTTTTAAAGGCATTTAAATGCAGCATGATAAAACTAAGTAAAAAGCAATGAAGTAATTATAAATAAGAAAAGGAAAAAAGAAAAATAACAAAGAAGTCATCTGGGACATGAGTCTTCTAGATGACTAATCACACACATTTACTTTTCTGCCCCCAAATTTCCATTGGAATAAGTGAATAAATATGGAAATAAGGATAACAATGTAAGAACACTAGGGAACATGAAAGCTGGTATCAGCAGAAACAACACATTTCTGGAAAATAGAAAGCATATGGAATGGGACTGGTGGAGTAACCAAACAGAACTGATAAATACAGTTGATACAAATGAAAGAATAGTAATGGAAAAAGAAAGGAGGAATTACTTTTAACAGAACTTTGGAAAACTCCCAAGATGATAATCATTAGGAGCCAGGGACAGGAATCATCTGTTGGATAAGCTAGGACATTGCAAGTACCCAGAAAAGGCATACCCAAGCAGCTCCAGGAAAGCTGGCACATTTTGAGTACTAATAAAGGGCTGGGTGGATTCTGCCATGGGGGATGGGCAGGGGACATTTAAAGTGAATACTGGCATTAGGAAGAAAAGTTGAGTGGTGCTACCAGGTTTTATCAGCTGCCAGCAGAGGAGAACTTTCCACATCCTGGTGGCCTACTCTCACCCACCTTAACAGACCCATCTCTGGTGACAAATCTCAGCTCATATCATTGTCATGGCTTCTTGTCATTTATAATCAAACTCATTACCAAGGGAACTGTGACTTTCATATTGTCCACCAAATATTAATCATCCTAAACTTTCACTTGTAAGTGTAAGTGAACAATTAGGAATCTCTAGATATTTAAGAAAAAATAGTAGCAAGAAAATGAGTCACCAAGCTGAACAAATTGAAGTAATTCTTGAGGAAAGTGACTTACGGTGAAATAGAGATGCAATTATTATAATAATTTAAGTAGCACCCTCAGCAAGATTGGGGGGATGGCGCACTGTATTCGAATCTTTAGGAGAGGCTGCTAAGAGAAAGTAAAATATAAGAGAAAATTTATAAATATTGAATATACCCTACAAGATTGTTGAACTACATACATAAGGTAATTGATAAAAGTTTTTAATTCCCAAAAGAATATATATATTCTTCATATATATTTGAATAAGACCATTTACTCCAGAGCTAATTTTTATTTAGAAGAGGGCTGTTTGAATGGACATAAAGAACCCACTTCCTAGGTGGAACATGATAGAATGACCTTTGACAAAAGATGTCTTTAATCTGACTTTGGAATGCTGAGTCAATTACTGGTGAGGAGATGGGAATTTTTGCATATGGGGGAAGGGATTTCCCAAGAGGAAAATTCAAGTATTTCCTTTTTGAGATGCAATGTGGCTAGTACCTCCATGACTGAAAAGCTGTGAAAAGTTCAGCATCATAAAGGGTACCAAGCTTGTCAAGGAGGAACTCATATGGGGAAGAAAGACTGGGCAGAGGAGAAAGGGTCAATGTTAAAATGAAAGCTTAATTTGGGGAGAGTTGGATATGGTACATTATATGATTGAGAACAGAAATAGCTGTGAACCCAACCATCAGCTGGTTATGGTAGAAAATAATGGTTAAGTTTGAATGTGAGCTGAGACACCTATATTCTTGATGTTTAAGTCTAAGGCACCAGTGAAATTTATGCTACCTCTGCAGACATAGTTGTCCTGCTGGAAATGTGTGAGAATAGTTCCTGTGTTGTCTGTGGCAAAAGCAATAGCATTAGCAGACTCAGCTCACTCAAGTTTTCTTTGTCAGCTGGTTAACAAAAGGACTAAGACCTGAGACTGACACAAACTATTTTATTTGCATTCTTGTGAAATTTAGGGAGAAGAAAGACCAACTCAAGAGAGAGTTAGTTGTTAGCTAAAATCAATTTAAAATATGAAAGACTGAATTCATACTCCTCAGCTGCTGAAGTAAATCACACTACTTACTTATAGATATCAATCAAAAAATAAATAATAGAATAGATATGGTTTCAAAAAAAAATCAGTTTCCTAGAGGCTCTAGCCAAGAAGTTTTTTTCAGAATGTAGTGCCAAAACACAGGAAAATTATGAAAGAAACTTGGAAGGAAAGATGTCATTTATAGTTTGTAGTATAAAATTTCACAACATATGTAAGATGTTAAAAAATTCTAATATCTACCTTGTAAAACAGCTCTAAGGAGAAATCAGAGAGAATGGAAGGAATAATATAAACGAAGTAATAAATGCTTTATTTCCTAGCTGAGAGAAGATATTAGTGTTTTGGTTAAAGAAAACAAACCAGAAATTAACAAGGGTTGGCAAATACGTGGAGAAATTCGAACGCTTGTACGTTGCTGATAAGAATGTAAAAATGGTGACATTGCAGTGGAAGAGAATCTAAGCAGTTCCTCAAATTTCCGTGAAATTCAGTGATTCCATTTCTGGGTGTGTACCCTGAAACAACAAAGACAAGGACTTGCGCACCCACGTTCATAGTATTAATCACAAAAACAGAAGATGGATATATGTTCATATATACATAAGTGCATCCACAAAATGTGACATTCAATGGAGTATTATTCATGCTGAAAAAGGAAATTCTAACACATTCTACAACAAGGATGAACCCAGGGGATTTTATCCTAATAGGAATAAACAAGTCAGCAAAGGCCAAATACTGTATGATTCCACTTCGTGAGCTACCTAGAATAGTCAAATACATAGAGGTAAAAAGTAAAATGGTATTTCCAGGAACTGGAGAAAAGAGAGCATGGAGAATTAGTGCTTAATTGCTGCAGAGTTTCAGTGGGGGAGATAGATTTGTTCTGAAGTTGAATGATAATTGCACAAGGTTGCCCAAGGTAGCACAAAAGTGGCTTGGTAAGAGAGTTAAACGTGTGGTTTTAGACTAAACTGTCTACATTTGCCTACTGACACCATCAGTTGTTATTTCTGTACCCCTGGGAAACTCGCTTAAACTCTCTATACCTCAATTTCCTCATCTGTAAAACATGGGTAATAAAAGTAACTGCTTCATGTAGTTGTTTTGAGTATTTCATTATTGATAAGAGTAACATGTGGAAATAATATAACCCCATGTTTGAATTTGGAAACATCTATTAATATTTAAAATGAACCTACCTAACAATTTCATTTTCTGGCAGTCAGTACTCAATAGAAACTAGTTCTCTAGTTAAAGAATAAAAGGAGAGAGAACACAGGACAATAATATTGCCAAAAGGAAATGAGGAATATCAGTGTGAAATTTATGAAACTCAAAGAGAAAGACAGATCTTACATTTTCTAAAGAGAAAAGAGGTTATCTACTAAGGAAAGGAAAATCAGAATGACATTTCTCTTTTGCAACATCGAATACCAAAAAATATAGAGCAATATCTGTAAAAGCCTGAAGGATTTAAACCTTGGCAAGCTCATGAGGCAAGCTATTATTCAAATGTGAGGGCAAAATAAAGACAGTATTAAACAGGAGATGTTGATTCTCTTTGAAGAAATAAATGACTATAGGATGTTCACTAGCACAATTAAAAAGGAAACCAAAAAATAGAAGACGTGGGATGTTAAGTGGGGAATAAAGTAACCGATATGACATCAGTAAGTCTGAATAATCATGAAATATTAACATAAACTAGGTACACTTGTAGCGCAGTTGTTTGTAGTTCCTAAAGTAGAAGAAGCATCGTGAAAGTTATTTTAAGAATTGATGTAAGTCATTTGGGAGATTTCTGGTAATAAATACTACATATTAGCACACATCTGAAGGTTGATATGTCTTAGGAACATAAGCCAATATAAACTATTGTAAATTAAAAATTAAGCTGAAAAGAGAACATTGGTTTTATATATATATAATTTTTTTTTTTTTTTTTTGGAATGTAGTAATTAAAACCCCAAGAACAAATGGAGATAATAAACCATTATTAATATCTAACCTGAAGTGTAAGTGCCTGATCATTAGTTTGATTGTAACAGTAGTGCCTGACATTAGGTTTTTCATTGCCAAGCCCTCCATTTCAAAGCTACCCATCCTGCATAAGCATGCTGTCAGCTCCCCGACTTGGTAAAGAACCTGACTGCTCTTCCCTTGAAGTTTCCCTTTTAGAAAGTACTTGGTAACCTAGATAATTGACCACTTGTATGACCCTGCTTTTCCCTTCCGATGCTTTAATTTCCACTTTCATGTTTTAAATTCACCAATAAAGAGTGAAACCTGCAAAACAACCTCAACCTCAGTACAGGCAGAGCCCCACATGTTTAGTTTCTCTCTACCTGTGAGTTATCTGTGTGGTCCCAGGCAGGTCACATACCATCAAGGAGCTGTAGTAAGTCCTGTGTTTTTTAAAGGTACCTGATGGCTGATGCAGAGGGACATTTTGCAGTCTTAGTAAGGACCACAGAGCTGGTACAGCCACAACATTGGCTCCTCCTGGCAAGTGTCTGTGGGTTCTCCCCAAGGCAGTGTGTGTCCAGAAGAGTGCCCCCAGACATTTCCATAATATCACTATAGACTGAGACTGATACTGTGTTTGATGGGCTTTTATTATCTCCATTGATAGATGACAAAACTGGGAACAAAGAAATTAAGCAATGTGTCCCAAATCATCAACTGACAAGGAGAATGCCATGCAATCCTACTTGATGCATTATGTCTTTCACCTCTTAATAGGATATAAATTGTTCAAAAATGACTTCATAATATAGAAAAACAAACACTGTTACTTTTTATATAGTTACAGGCATTTCTCCAGCATAGGTCAGATACCCCAGAATATCAGTGACCTATTAGCACAAAATTCTGACATAGACTCCCTCATATGTGACAACATGACAACAAATCATGGGGACATTATGTTAAGTGGAATAAGTCAGTTGCAGAAAGATAAATATTATATGATCCCTCTTATATGAGATATAGTTAAAAGAGTCAAATTCATAAAGTCAGAGTAGTAGACTGTTGTTTGCCAGATGCTGAGAGGAAGTAGAAATGTTTACTAATCAATGGGCATAAGGTTTCAATTAAACAAGATGAGTAAACTTGAGATTTACTATACAATATTGTACCTATAGTTAACTGGAATATATTATACATTTAACAATTCAAGAAGGCAGATGTCATGTGTAGCATTATTACTACTATAAATTAAAAAATAAAACCAACCAACCAACCTGTAGTGGTTTGAAGCAGCCATCATTTTTTCCCCTGCATTTGTGGGTTACCTGAGGGTCTGGGTTTAGCTCAGGTGAGTTGTTTTTTTCTATGTGTATTTCATCCTTCTCTTGGACAGACGAACCTGAGCATGTCCTTTCCATTTCATGGCAAAGTTAACAAGAGAGCAAGCCCAAACTTGCAGGTAGTTTTCAAGCCTTTGGTCCTGTCACACCTGTTAATTTCCATTGACCAACCCGTATGATCACAGGTACACTGATTATTTTTCAAAACCGGACAAAACAGAATGGCACTTTTGGGCCTCCACAACTCAACTGATCCTGCTGCCCTGCATTACAGATGACCCTGGTTTATTAAAAATGGGACAAAATTGACATTTAAGATATATGAAAACAAGCAGTACTGTCATGGCCGGCCGAATCATAGGAGAGAAAGAAAAGTCATGTGGCAAAAGATGCGACTACAGGGATGAGTAATGAATTAGGGGCAGAATGCTATACAGCTTCCCCAATCTACCTCGTTCATAGATCTTACTAAAATATTTATAAAAAACAACAACAAAACATACATGAGGATGTGCCAGGCAATGGACTTGCTGAGAACTGTGTAGGTGTTATAATCACACGAGTACCCGCAAAACCTAACAAGGTTTGTAAAATATTCATTTTAAAATGCAAAATAAAATTATCATTCATTCATTCAAAGAGAATCTTCTCCAGACAGAATGATCTTTTGGGGATGAGGCAGTAGGCTTCTTACAGTTTTGTTTAGAGGGTACTGTTTGTAGCAACTGAGGGAGAAAGGTAAAGAGAGGCAAAGAATTAAAATATCTAAGGCAAACACACACACACACACACACACACACACACACACACACAGAGATCTCCCTATATACTTGGATATATATATATATATATATATATATATATATATATATCCGTGTTTAATCTTCTATCTCCAACTACTAAAAAATATCCTAAAAAATTAATGAATTCATAAATGTGAGCTACATGTACTTTTTCTGATTTAATAGCTATAGAGAAGGAAAAAGTTTACAAGTAGTATTTATGGAATAGCTTGGAAATTGGCTTTTGCCCTAGGTCTGCCAGTAATAAAATATAAAATCTTGAACAAGTTCTTTAACTTTCCTGAGTGACAATTTTCTTATCATTAAAATTATGTTAGAGAATCTCTAGATTCTTTTCAACCCTAAGGATTTAAAGAAGGAAATTTAAAAAAATTGAAATATGATAATAATATAGATGGAAATTCATTGAAATGCATTTTGTAAAATTAGGAGCAGCAGCTGATTTATAAGAAGTAATAACATGTTCTCCAAAATGATTAATTATAATTGAGCAGATACTATTGATATAAAGACGAATAAATCTCATGAATAAAACTGTAAAGTTCATGCTAAACTGGCGTTCACTTTCAAACAGGGAGGTGCTTTAAATTAAAAGAATTGGTATTAGATAAATTATGAGTAGAAAAGATCGATAATAAAGCTTACACTAGGTTATAAGTTTCTGACTAGTTTCTGATTCAGAGGGACATACTACAGTAAGAAAATAAGAAATATCACAGTGGCCCTATTCTAAGATGTATCCTTTCCAGTTAACAATACTCCCTGTATTTTATTATGGTGAAGCAATGTTACCATTTCTTTCATCAACTCAAAAGGCTATGACCATATTCCAAACATCTTCACCTTCTTCATTGAAACAGTTATAAATCCACAGTCCACTAATGTATATGAATATACATTATAGATTAGGTTTTATATTCAATATGACTCACTTTACCAACTAGGAGTAGCAGTATATCATATTTCCTTTATTTTTCCAATGAATCCTTCAAACAACAGTGTATCTTTATTAGAAGGAAATCCAGCATCACCCATTTGAGTGATTCTCCTTCCCTCCTCTTCCAAGATGTTGGAATAGGTGTCTTTCTCAGACTGAAGGCTGACAATCATATTTCCAAGATAATTGTAAATTCACATTGGTCCTCTGCTTATGACTTTTGATTGCCACATGTTGTCACTATTCAAGATTGTTTCTGTCCAGTTCCATAGATATTTGTAACTTGCTGGTGATTTCTTTCTAGTCTAATTTCCTACAATGGCTTCCCTACGTACTTGGGCTTAATGTTTAGAGGACCTGGTTAAGATTCTGAGGTTAAGATTCTGAGTTCTGGAGTCTTGTGACCTGTATTTGAATTTTGCCTTTGCTTTTTGTTAGTTGTGTGACTTAAGTCTAGTTACTTAACTTTCTGAACATTGATTTTCTCATGTATAAAATGAAAGTAATGGGATTTACCTCATAGGGTTATTGTGACAATTAAATGAGAAAGCATGTACAAGGAAGAGTAGCTAGCACCTATGAGGTTTGAAGAACATGTCTGCTTCTGCTTTATTATGACTACTGCTGCTTTAGTCCTTTAGACATTATCTCCACAAGTATAGGATTATTTCAAGATTGGTGTGAAGCAGAGCCTAGTGTTTCCGTTATTTTTGTCTGGGAAGGAAACTGGGCTTTCTGCAAAATAAGTCTGTCTTCTTCTTAGAGCCCTGCATACCAAAGCCATTATCCTCCTGGCTGAACCTTTTTCTCCAAGTAAAATGTACAAAATTTGTGAAAAAGCTATTCATGGAAGAGTCAGTTTAAATGACCAATACATATAATTTCATGAGTCTTGAGGAAAATAGAAGTTAAGATAAATACGAGGTAAGAGTCTATACTCAAAAGATGTATAATCATACATTTCTGATAACATCAAAATAAAATAGAGCAGAAAATAAGGTTGGTGATTGTTTGTCTTAGGAAACAAAAATTCTAAGTTTCTAGACAAAAGGAATTTAGATAGAAGGAAAAGATTAGTAGATTTTTCTACATAAAATTGGAAGCTCTCCTAAGTCCCAAAACTGTAAACTAAACATATATGATGAACTAAACTGATATCCTTAGCATATAAAATATTTATAGAAGCAAGAGATATAAACCTCTCAGGAAAAAGGATGATAACATGAGCAGCAAATTTGGAGGAGACTGAATACAGATGACCAACTTGTGAAAATTTTCAACCACACAGCAGTGTATTGCAACTTGCTTCAGAATCAACCATCTGTCCTTGCTCTGTAGTATTGGACTGGACTCTGTACACTTCTTTTTCTTTTTCTTTTTCCAACAGGCATCATGTTAAGCTTTATTAGTTACAAAATCTTTCTGGAGAGACATTATTTGAGTGAGGAATCTTCTCTTTCTGCTTCTGGTCTATAGTGTTTGCTCAGGCTACATGATGTGTCAGCTGTATGGGAGGGTGGGACGTCCAGGGGAGCTGTGCCCCAGCTCAGTGCACACCCCCTCACCAATCTTACTACTTCAGCTTAGACATGGTGACCTCCCTATGGTACTTTTGATTCAGACCCTACACAGGTCTAGACTGAATCTGCAGAAGTGTCCTGACTTGCTCTCCAGAGCCAGCTTCATATCACCTGTCACCCAGAGTGTTGTTTCTCATGGATTTCCCAGAACAAATGCTACATATTCTGAGTGTGTGCCCACAGTGATGCTTTGGTGCTCCCTCTGATGCCTGTGTGCACACTAGTCTTGGCTCTCTCTATACCAGTATACCACCTGTTTCCTGCCTGTTAGATGACTGAGGGTTAGCTCTGGTTTGGATAACCCAGGGAATTTCTCTGTGGATTTATAATGGACCCACAAAATTTGACTTTTTATGGCAAAGAACTTATTATGAAATATTGTTCTTTCTTTGACTTTTTATAATTTTTTCTCAGATACAGTGTTCTGTACCTGTCACATAGCTGAAAGAAAGGACTTGATTCTACCAGTCTTTGGTCCTTTTAAATTCAGATATCTTTAGAACCAGGATTTATGATTTTATAATGAGAAAACCTGAATGTTGCTGGTCATCACCACTTGAAGTCCTGCTTTCTCATTAGAATTCCAGCTGTAATACATGGATACTGACTGCAGTTGATATCAACAATTAAGATCTATTGATCTGACCTAAATATCATCTAAAATAATGTCAAGGTCGGTATGTGCTTAAGAGATGACTGATCTCATATGAAGGATAAGAGGTTATCAATAGCTCCCTTGTTAAAATTTTTTAACAAAATGCATTTTTCAGGAAGCATATGGTTCATTGTGAAGGAAACTATTTATGACCTGTTAAAACTATGGCCAATACTGTAGTAGAATGTCACCAGTTCTGTACTAAAACTACTTCTTCAACTTAATATTTTGGTGACCAGATTCTTAGGTGCAGTGTGACTGGAGCTAGGATGGAACTGTTTTCAGTCATAAAAGGGCTGAGGGAAGAAGTGAAAAGTGAATAGACAAGTTCAAGAATAAAGGCAACAGAGCAGAACTGGGAAGAAGAGCAGAGGGGAAAGGAGTCATTTAGATTTTTACTTTCAATAAGACTTCTATATTCTGCATACCTCATACCTCTGTTAGGTAGAGTTCTGCGTATGTAGTTAATAGCATGGTGTCTGTCACAAAGTGGAAAGCAGAGCAAAAATACCAACTAATGTTACCAAAACAAATTCATTTTTATTATAGGGAGGAAATGAATAATGTGAACCAAAAATGCTGATAATCAGTGAAAAAAATTTTTCGAAGCCAGAAGCTTATATTAAAACAGGACTGATGGTGGATCAGAGATGATCAAGAGCATGAGCACTATATCACGAGCAAAGAAGGAGCCACATGAGTTTAGAGCAAACGCTTATGGGAACTTCAGTCCTTTTACTTGACTGTGCAACCTACCAAGAACTCCTAGTTCCAAATATTGGGAAGTAGGCTTTGTTCGGTCAGCAAGATGATCCTTCCAAAGTGAGTGATTGCAACTGTAGAAGACTGAGATACCAATAAAATACTTTACAGTGACCAAATACACTTGTCAGTCGTTATAAAATCATTATTTCAATAGATTAATATGGTAACTGTAACATAATTATCATAATTAACATAATCCAAAGGGAATTATCTATCAGTCAGTCTAGAGTGTTATCACTGAGTAAGAGAAAAGCTTATGAGGACTATTATAAACACCGATAGCTTTTATAATTCAATAAGAAAATAACTAATTTCAAGGGAATAATAAAAGGGAAAATATATTTGGAGGTTTATCATAAAAGATGAGTTATACATTCAAATACACGTGATAAAACTTCACTTTAGTAATAATCAGAAATGCTAATTCTTAGTATTATGATTTTAAGGAAACTCAAATTTTAAGAATACATTAAAGTTACATGGTATTAGAATGAATTTGTGGGAAACGGACATTTTTTAGAGTGTCTCTTAAGCGAAATAGTCATCAAAGCCTTAAAAAAAAACCCAGACGAAAGTTTTAACCATACAATCCTAATTCATTATTTATGAGTTTACCCTAAGTAGCAAGAAATACCACATTTTAAGTACGAGGTGGTTTATGATGACATTACAACCATCCCTCGCTATATCACGGTTCACTTATCGCAGCTTCACTGTATCGCGGGTTTTTTTTTTTTTTAAAAAAAAGATCTCTAATTCTCTATCGTGGAATTTTCGCTATATCGTGGGATTTTGGGGTCTAGAATTTTATGTTGTTAAAATTGCGTAGGTTTAAGAGGATAGAAAATGTTTATAAGAGTGTGGAAAAGGTTAATGAAAGTGTGAGAAGGGTTTCTAAAGCCTTAAAATATATGTAAATAATAAAATAAATTATAACACCACTACTTCATGGATTTTCACCTATCACGGGGGTCTCTGGAATGTAATTCCCCCCTATAGGTGAGGGATTACTGTACTTAAAATAGAAAGCAGTAAACACACAGGGATATGTGTATGTGATAGATTTCTTTGTTGAATTGTATAAAATACCAGAGACTGGCTGGTTTACAGAACAAGCATTTGCTGCTCATAGTTCTGAGACTCTGAAGCTGGAAATTCCGATAATCAAGAGGCTGGCAGTTTCAGCCAGAGTGAGGCTCCTTCTCTGGGGCAGAGTGCCATGTTTCGTATCTTATTTTGGTGAAGAGAGAACACTGGTCTCTTCCTCTTAAAGGGGCATTAATCCCATGGGAGTTCCACCTTGATGACCTCATCTAAACCCAATTACCTCCCAAAAGTATCCCCTTCAAGTGTGATCACATAGAGAATTAAAGCTTAATATATGAATTTTGGGGGAATACGTTTGGTCCACAGCAAGTACTAAGCTACCATTGAAAATTGTGTTAAAAATTATCAATATATGAATGTGATCATGGCATATTGATTAGAGAGAAAGATTATGAAACTGTACTGTTTGATGTATTTTTGTAAAAAGTTTTTACAAATGAGCAAAACTCTAGACGTGCATATGTAAATAAGTTTAAGATCATTTTTTGAGTGGTTCTCATACTTGAACCTCATGTAAAGGTCTGTTAAAATACAACATACTCAGTGTCACTTCCACTCCCACAGTCACAGTCTGACTTAGGTCTGGAGTGTGGCCTTGATAATATGCGTTTCTAGCCAATTCGTAGGCGATGTTGCTGCAGCTTTTAAGGGAACCACCATCTTCTCTATGTGGCAGCTCAGTGTAGTAGTTTCAAACATGGAATCTGGAGCCAACATCCTTGGATTTTATATCTGATCCTGCCATTCCCTACTTAGGTTCCTCTCACTGGAACATGGGGATAACAGTACTAGTGAAGAGTTCTGTTGTGTTTTGTTATCTCAGGACTGGGATGCTAGACTGTGGTTTCCCTAAGAATGGTAGTGGGGAGGGGAGAGGGACTGGGATTAAGGACTGAAAATGATAATGGTGATGGGCACTAAGGCTCTGTGTGGGGAGATAAGCACAATGACTGAGGTGTGAAAATCAATTTTCCTGAGCTTATATAATATTGTAACTAAAGAAATGAATAAAAAATAGTAATTGATCTTTAGTAATAAGCTATCAAATGCTAACCACAATGCTTACTATATTATCAATATTCTTATTATGTTTTAGCTTATCTAGAAACCATAAGACTGTTAATACCAAGAATTTTACCAACGAGCTAGCAACTTCTTTGTGCTACAGCTGTGCACCACTGTGGTGTAATTACAGGATTTTAAAATCAACATGCATGGTCATCCACTACTTTAGTTTCCTCATTTTTAAAAAGGGGACAATAATTTCTCCCTAAATTGTTTTTGGAAGGATTGAATATGGTCTATATATAAAATACCTGGAAAGTAATCCAAATCAATTAATATTAATTTTCTTACTTCCCACCCTGCTTCTATCATTCACTTAATTAAAAAAAATGGGTGACTGCTAATTGAATTTTTCTTATTGTTTTAAGCTTCAGGAGTACTTCATTTTACAGGATGTAAAAGATCCCACTGTCTTGAAGGTTACATTTGGAGGTGAAGTTTAGTTTAGGGCTAGAAGCTAGAGAGAGTGTTACAGTGGAAAATCAACAGCAGGAGAAAGTCTGACACTCCTGGCATTCAGCTATGAATTGAATGCTTAGTGTTGAGCAAATCATTATCTGTGCCTCCCTAGTAAAGTGAGAAGATTAGGCAATATATTTTTAAGTTCTTTTAAATTCTGGTGTTCTTTCCATCAAAAACTTCTAAAGCTTTATAAATTAGGTGTTGGGAACTGAAGTGCCTTTGTGGGCCAGCCAGATAATGGAAATGTTAAAATGTCTGGCTAACTATAGAGAATGGTGGGTAGGAGAATTTAGAGTGTTCATAGCTAGGTAAAGATGTTTACACTAAAATTGTTTTTAAAATATTTAGCTTGACCAATTGAACACATTGGCAGGCCAAATTTGTTAATACTTGTTCTGAGTTCTAATCTAGCCATTGAGTTTTCCTAATCTCACAATAGACACAATAAATGTTAATTTTTAAAAGAACTTAAAGACTTTAGAGACAATCACATTCTAAATGCTTTTAGTTAGAGTAGGGACAAATAACGATATTCTGTTTTTAAATATGAACATGATTTCATCCTTGAAAATAATATATCAGAGTTTGCTATGCGCTATTCAATTGGTTGCACTACTTATTTCACTGGAAACTGCAATAATTGTACATGTTGACCAATGATCTGTAGGCAAAGAATTAAAAGAAAAATCTGACTACAAAGAGTCAGCTTGTATCTGGTGGTTAAAGGTGTGAGGTGAAGTGCTCTGCTCCTGCACTGCAAGTCACTGATTGTTGAGAAGTGCCTGATTATGCTGTCTATTGGAAGTAATAAAGAATAGAAGTGTGTTGTGTGTGTAGAGATTGTGATACTGAATTAATTAGAGGATATCCTTTGAAAGAAGAATCACTGTAAGTGACAGGGATCATAAAGTAAAAGACCTTGCTTCTTATTAAAAGAGAAACTGCCTGACATTTTCTGATTTAGTACTTTCTTGGGCTTATGATTTGGAAAATGAGAAGATAAAATTATTTATTTGCATACTTGCTGTGAATTAGCTCAGAATGTTTAGTTAGGTTTTCACATCACAGAGTGATTTGGAGAGTAAGAATTTCAACTAAATTTGGATGTACAAAATCTGATTACACAAGGGTAAAGTATTTTCCTTGTAAATATATACAAGGAAGAGGCCTCCAAATGTCCAAAATAATGCTATTTGACCTCATATCTGAATTATGACTGAAATTTTCCCCACTAAAATGTTAGATTTTTAGGAAAATAATGACAAGACAATGTTTAAATAGTTCAATTTGATTCAGGGTACAAAAGGTGAACTAATTCTTAATAAACATCTCTAAATGTTGATATTTTATATTAAATATGTTTGATTATTTTTGCATATATCTAAAATAGTTTTAATTTTGAGAAATATATATTTTTTATATAGTTAAGGTCATACTTGCTATCACATCAGGCTGTTGTGAAGTAATTTTTTCCATTATTAAGCTTTATCATGCTGTAGCTGACTGAATAAAATGCACTTAATATATTCAAATTGATAAGTTATGGATACGTTTGTTATATATTTTGTTATTTACACATATACACATGTATAAATATTCTTACATTCATTGAAATGTCTCCATATTTATTATAATGAACATTATATCATACCAAAGGTTTGTTTGCTTGTTTGTTTTAATTTAAAGAAAAGGTACAGTTAGGAATGAAGGTGAGTAGGCAGTCAGGACGAGAGAGGAGGAAGTATTTATTTTATTTAATTGTTTAACTTGGTTGTTTTCCTCGACCCTGGGTCTTGAACCTGGGTCCTTGGGATTTATGCAAACTATAACATAGTTTTATCCACTAGGCCACGAGTGTGTACTCAAAGCTTTTTTGGTATCTTTTGGTTATCTCTCCTTTCTCCTGCTGATAAGTTCTCTGTCATCATAGACTAGCTTGCAACTTTAAAATTTTTTATATTTAGTCTGACTTCTTTCACTCACCTCTTTTTAAAAAAAAATTCATTCATATATGTATGTCATTCATTTCACCTGACTCAGTAAGTAGTTCATTTTCTTTAATATTGTTACGTGGTACTTCATTGTATGAATATACTGTATTTGTTTATCAATTTGCCACTTAGTTTACTTAAAGTTTTTGATTTTTACAAATAGAGGTGCTATGAACATTTCTATACCTAAAATGAAATACATAAGTAGAAATTTAACAAAATATGTATAAAATCAATAAATAGATACCAGGCAAAGTATACAAGTCTGGTAAAAATATCAAAGAAGAACTGAATAGAGACATTGTCCATGTTCATGGATAGGTGAACTTGTTATTGCTAATATTTCTTTCCCAACTTGATGTAAAGATTCAACACAATCTCAGTCACAATCTCAGCTAGTTATTTTGTGGGTATCAGCAAAGTTTACATAGAGAGGCAAAAGACCCAGAATAGTCAATATAATTTTGAAAAAGAAAGAATTGGAGAACTAACACTAACTGATATCAAGGCTTACTATAAAGCTACAGTAATTAAGGCAATGTGGTATCAGCAAAAAGACAGAAGAGAGCCCAGAAATAAACCCAGATAAATATAATCAGCTGATATTTGAGAAAGGAGCAAAGGCAATACAATGGAGCAAAGAGAGTCTAATCAACAAGAGTGCTGGAACAACTGGATACCCACAAGCAAAAAAAAAAAAGGAATTTAGACACAGACCTTACACTCTTCACAAAAATTACCTGCAAATAAATCACAGGCCTCTATGTAAAACGTAATACTACAGAACTTGTACCAGAGAACTCAGAGAACTTGTAACACAGGAGGAAACTATGATGACCTTGAGTACAGTGATGACTTTTTAGTTACAACACCAAACAACACCTCATTAAAAGAGAAGAAAGGATAAGCAAAATAAGCACATTATGTTGCCAAGCAATGTTTTATTTATCATGCTTATAATGATTCTACAACTCACAACAACTTCATAATATTCCTTATTTAATATATGGTGAGACTGAAGGGCAGAAGAGTAAAAGGAAAGCACGATCTCCACAGGCAGGAAGTAGAAGACATGTTGTTGTCTGGATGCCAAATCCCAGCTTTCCGCCCTTGATAATATGCTACCATATGTAGGAGCAGTGACCGTAACTGAGTCAAGAACTAGGAGTTCTGGCAGAGTCAGGAGTAGAAGATCAGGAAGAATGTAAGCATTTTCAAGAACCTATAAGTTCTTCCTTTGACATCTGAAATACCTAGCTTAGCCAAATAAGAACTTTCTGAGCCTTGTTTCCTTTTCCTTCAGTCTCCCAATGCTTGAGGAGCCAGATTCAGTCTAGTGAGCAGGATAAGGAAGCAGAAGCAAGACATGGATGAAGATTTCAAGGCAGTTCTACACCTGCATTGACCTTTAGTTGGGGGAAGAGAGGAGTTTGTATCAGATGAGTTATATTATTATATCAAACAGCATACTCTGTTGCCTAAAATTTACTAGGAAAGATGTAGATTTTAGCAAAGGTGTCAAGTTGATGGGTCATGGGTTGGCGGTGAGAAAAATTAAATGTGTCCTTTTTTCTTCTGAGTTTAGCTCATTCACTAAGCTGTTGCATTCATACAAATTATTTCCTGTTACCAAAATCTGAAGTTAGAATATACCTTTAAAATGATCAGATTTTCAATTTGGTTTAGATGAGCATACAAATAATCTCATAATGAAAGAAAAAGAGATTTAAGATTCTAGTCTGCTAAATCCTAACCTGTAATCATGGATGTGTTCAGAAACTATTCAGAGTGTTTCCCTTTCACTAGGAATTTCTTTGATGGTTGTTCTCTCTGCAGTGCCTTTATCTTGTATTCCCTATTACCTGTTTCATGACTTTTTGGGTACCTAGTAAATCTTATAAATAATAAGTAAACTTAGAGAGTTGAGGTCCTTTCTTAAACAGGAGACATTATAAAAATGTATTTGATAATGTTTTCAACTAATCCCTTTGTATTGCTATAATAGCTAAAGTCTGACTAACACACTGAGTACTTTTCTAAGATGACAGGATCCAACACTATCTACACTGTTATGGAAATATTCTGTCTGATATAGACACACTGGCCACATAAGGCCATTGAGCCCTAAAATAGAGCTGGCAAGACTGAGAAGCAAAGTGCTTAATTTAAATTCAGTTTTCATTTAAACTAAATTAAATTTAAATTTAAATATTCCTGTGTGGCTAGTGGCTATATAGTGTTAGAGAATACAGCTCTAGAAAATGCATTTTGAAAATCGAATAAGCTTCTTGCTCCCACAAAACCCCTCCTACACGTCTAGTTTTATTGGTTCTCACACTTGTATTCACTTCTCACTTATTCATAGCATTTTAAAGACTATTACAGAGAGTAGACTTTTTTATTTCTTTTTCTTCAAGATAAACAGAGAAGCCAACTTCGGCTTAGAGAAGAAATTGTTTTGTAAAAGCTCGATATTTCAGGCCAAGTGTCCATTTGTCTTCAGTAATATCTGGCTCTGAAATGCTGCTGCTGTTAGCTCCAAATGAAACCTTAATTTCCATGCTGGGGAGATGGTATTGGTAAACGTTAGCAGTAGGCATGGCGCGCATGGTGTCAAGCTAACAGCCAACAGTTCTGCCTCCGGATCCCTGCAGGTCCTTGAGTATCCTCTTAAAGATTCTACGATCTGTTCTGAGAGAGGAACAGATGCAACTTTTCACATAGAGCAATCAGTGACGTTCAGGAGATGTGAGGCCAGACCATATTCATATTTCTTCCAAAGTGCTGAGTATATTGGTGGTACTTAAACCAGTCTTCTCCACAGCTAGCATCTATCTTTGTTTTTTTTTTTTAACCTTGTTTTCTATTTTGCTGTTCAAGATCAGAATTGATAGCATTTTCAAGTGAGTGAATTTCTTACATTGTTTTAGTCCTTTTTAATGAAGCGAGTTAAGGGAGACTGCTATTTCTACTTAAAACCTGACTTTCAGAGGTTTCTAAAACTTTGTTCCTTTGAAAAGAAAACCAGAATTTTAAATTAAAATAAATTCTTTGACTCAAGTATTGTCTTTCTTTCAGAAGTAATATACCACTTGTACCACGGATGGAAATATGAGAAAAATGTCTTTGCATATACACACATAAATTATTTTGCATGTTACACAGAAGCAACACAAATCGATTTTACCCATTAAATGAAAGCAATGGGCTCATTAGAATGCATGTTTAGTCATGTTTAAATATATAATGTAGTTTTACTTCATAGATAACATAAAATTAGGCAATATGCCTTAAATGAAGAGAACTAAACCTTGCTAAAATGTATTCGGTCTTAGTATATACTTTCTTAAAGGTCACATGTTCAAATTCTCCATACAATGCCAAGATCTCGATGAGATAGATATGATTGGTTGTTTTAATCCATCAATTGGGCATTTCTAGTGATAGAGAGCTCATTACTTTGCCAGGTAACTCTTATTTTTACAAAACTATCAATATAAAAGTTGACTTTTCTTCCTTAATCAATTTATTGGTATTTTTTTTTTTTTACCATATTGATAAGTACGTTTTCTTTAAAAGAAATACATATGCATATAAAGAATCAGAAAATACATATCCTGGTAGAAGGACAAACAGATCTCAAACAGGTATACCTGGGGCATTGCGGTGCTAAGTCAAAGCTGAGGTGTAGACCCTGTAAAGCCCAAGGGCCTGAGTTTACCAGCAAAGGCCAAGGGAAACATAAAGGAAGTATATAAAAGTGCATCCTTCTCTTCCTTCCTTTCTTCAAAATGCTTCTTCTTCCTCTCCCTTCCTGTCTTATAAAAAATCTTAGACATATGATAATATAAAAATTCAATTAGTTTAATTCATACAATGTTCTGGAATTCTGGTGACCAAAAAATGTCAATGAACACAATAAATGACAGTTACACCTTGCACTAAGTAAAATTCCAGTTAATAAAAATCTTAATTTGCAACACGGAGAATAGTTATCAATTTTTATAATAATTTTTCTATCTATACATGGATTCAGTATAGAATTTTTCTAAATCGTACGTTCACTAAAATGCTAATAAATTTGTAAAACCTCAATTTATTTTAATTTGCCTTATCAAGTGTTTGATTCATTTATATCAAAAGTCAGACTGTTGACTTCCATAAAGCACCATCAAATTTTCTCTAATAATGTCAGTGGAAAAATATGACATCTTATTCTGTATTGGAACCTGAAATAAAGACAATCATTCTGAAAGACACTCTCAATAAAACACATGCAATGACTACTGATGCCTTTATCAAATATCAGTATTTTTAATGATGTCAAAACCATTTATATGCACTGGTTTGATTACGACTTTGTTTTTGTTTCCTAAATTCATGGAGATACTATTTATCTTAAGGAATAAGGAAATATATAAATGAGTAAATATATATAATGACATCCACTTAAATTATATATATTTCTTTTTAATATTGCTTCCTGCTTGGGGGAAATTGTTGCACAACCTTGTTTAAAAGCTGTAATAGACACTAAGAAATTATTAGAATTAGTGAACAAGTTTACCAAGGTTAAATAAAATAAAATCAAACTTCAATAAACAGAAATCAATTGTCTTTGTATACAGTGGCAATGAACAAACCTAAAATGAAATAAAAGAATCCATCTACAGTAGTATAAAAAAATACATAGAAATTTATGTAGCAAAGGAAGTGAAAAACATACTCTGAAAACTACAAAATATTCAAAATATTAAAGAAGATATAAATAAATGGAGGAACATCCCTGTTCGTGGATCAAAAGACTTACTATATTTAGAATGATATAGTCCCCCAGTTTATCTACAGTATCATTGCAACCATTATTAAAATCTCAGATGACTTTTCAAAAGAAATTGACAAGGATATCTAAAATTTCTATTGAAATTCAAGAGGTTCAGGGTACATGAAACAATCTTGAGTAAAAGGAATTTGAATGATTAATACCTTTTAATTTCAAAACTGACTACAAAACTACAGTAATCAAAAGGGTATGACACTCATACAATTTTCAAGACAATTTAATGGGGAAAGAATAGTCTTCAACAAAATTGTTTTGGAATAATTGTGCATCCATATGCAAAAGGGAAACATAGATTAGACTCCTATCTCATATTCAAAAAATTAACTAAAAGTAGTTCAGATGCTTAAGGATAAGAGTGAAAATTCTAAGGTTTTCCATAAAATCATAAGTATTAAGTAAAAAGTCAGTAATTAATAGTAAACAGCAGAAGTTGAAGATTTTTCTTGGGGTTCAATAAAGTAAATCAAGTATTAAGTGATAATTATGAGCAAATGTAATTTGAAACAAACGTAAACCATAGTAATAGAATAATTTTTTCATATATTGACATATATTGCTTTTTTCATATATTGACATATATATGCCATGATTTTAGTTACAGATTTATAGAAAAAACAATATTGACGGAATCATTGTCCTTATCAGCCACATTTTGCATTGCCTGAAGCACCAAAACTTTGTTTACCTGTATACTAATATGGCAGTAGTATTCACTTGGAGGAATTGCTGGCTTTATTATCTTACTATGGGGAGGTAGTTGGAGGATTGTTCAGTGAAAAAGCAGGGGAAGGTACAGAATTTAGATACACTGCATAGATGTCTTCTCTATCAAACCATGTCACTGTTAACCATACTGAAGACAGACATTTCCAGGTGCATGGGCATCTCTTGGCAAATTCCTGTACAATGTTAATTTGTTCCTTGGTTGAAATTATTTTTCTAATACATTTTTATTGAACTAACATTGTTTTACAAAACTATATACATTTTAGGCATGCAAGTTCACTCTTTATCACATACATGATATACCCCTCCACCACCAAATTTCTAGCCGTCCTCTACCACGGTCCAGTGGACCCACACTATTCTTAGCTCCCCCATCACCCAAATACCCTTTGGTAATCTCAGTTCTGTTCTTGAGGGCCATGCATTAGTTTTTGTTTTGTTTTGTGTGTTTGCTTTGTTTCTTTACATTGCACATATGATGAAGTCATCCGGTTTTGGTCTTTTTTTCTTCTGACTCAATTCATCTAATATAATCCTCTCCCATCTTGTCACAAAGAGTAAAATTCATCTTTTTTTTTTTTTTTTTTTACAGCTCAGTTGTTTTCTTTGCATATATGTACCACTCATCTTTACCCATCATCAAACTATGAGTGCTTAGGTTATTTCCATTTCTTGGCCAATGTAAATAGTGCTGTAGTGAACATAGGGTGTTAGTATCTTTTCTAATTTGTGTTCTCATATTCTTTAGGTAAATACTAGGAGTGGAATTGCTGGATCATATGATTGTTCTGTGTTTAACTTTCTGAGGAACTTCTGTATTATTTATAAAGTGACTGTACCAATTTACATTCCCACCAACAGAGTACAAGGATTATCTTTTCTCCACACTTTCATCAATACTTATTATTTCTTAACTTTTTCATATAGGTTAGTCTCACAGCTGTGAAATGATACTTAACTGTGGTTTTGATTTGCATTTCCCTGATAATAAATGATTATGAGCAAATATCTTCTCCCATTCAGTTTGCAGTCTTTTAGTTGTGATAGTTTCTTTTGCTGTCCAGAAATCTTTTCATGTGATATAGTCTCATGTGTTTATTTTTGTTTTTGTTTCACTTGACATTGGAGTCAAGTTTTCAAAGATATCATAATGCTGATGTCATTGAATGTGTATTTTATGATTTCAGATCTTACTTCCAAATCTCTAATCCACTTTGAGTTACTGGAACAGGAAATTGGAAGAAAGTAAAGACTTTTATGTACTGAGTCACTCTTAGCTCACAAGCCAGCCTTAAGGCCACCAAAATAAGAAAGTTCAGTTAGGCAGTCAGTGTTGAGATAACTGTATGGTCCAGTTTGTACACAGAACCCCAGCACACCCAGGGGCTCAAGGGTGAGCCGTTCTGTTCCTGGAGCCTCCCTGGATGAATCGGATGTACGGAATGAGAATTTTAGATATCAGAAAATGTCAAACATGTTGCTTATGCAAACATGTAACAACCGTAGTTGTAGATTATCAACTGCCTTTTTTTTCTCTGTGCCTCTCTGTGTGTCTATATAAACCCTGAGTTGCTTTCACAAATGACTGTATGATTTGGGTGAAACCCCACACAGTCGCCGGCAGGAATAAATCTCCTCTTAAAATTCTGGCATGTCTCTTTGATCTTGTTGGTCACTTTGTAACATTACTTCCTTTGTGTATGATGTTAGAGAATGGTTTAGTTTCATTCTTTTGCATCTGGCTGTTCAGTTTTCAACTGTTTGTTGAAAATACTTTTGCTTTTGGTTTCTTTGCTATAAATTAACTGAAAATATATGTGTGAGTTTATTTCTAGGGTCTTAATTCTATTCCACTAATCTGTATGTCCTTTTTTATCCCAAATCATATTGTTGTGATTACTATTGCTTTGTAGTGTGCACTTTAATTTTTCAGTTTAATTTTTGTTTAACTGAACAGAAAACTTTATGTAGTGTTGGCTGGATCAAGAATAGATTCAAATAGGGTTTTTTATTTTTCTTTTTGGGTAGAATGTAAAGAAAACAGGACATAATTTCAGATGTTTGAATTCTGGTTAACTTTTGTTTTCATGAAATGACTTTTATAAACATTTTTCAAAAACCAAGGGTTTGATTGGTATCATATTTGGAGGGTGTCTTTAACAAAAAAAACCAATAATTTAATTCAAAACTTACATTTTCACTTTCCTCTCTCTATTGTGTTCTGAGAAAGAGGGAAATAGAGATGGGTTTATGAAATACTTTCATTAAAATACTATTTCAAGATTTGAATAAATATAAAGCACATATTCATGTGTATTAAAACAATGAAACTTCTTTATATTGATTTTCAGAACATTAATGCATAAGTGTGTTTTCCTTGATATAGGTTTATGTACGTTTTCTAGCCATATCTGTCATTAATATAATATTATAATTTAAATATGTAAATATAGCTTTATAGTTTTCTTACTTGGGCTTAACAAATTTTAAATTGTTGGCACAGTTGACTCCATTTTGAACATTGCTTTACCTTTCATTATTTAATTTGTTTAGTTTCTTCTTTTTGAAGGGATAAATTTGCTTCAATCATTACAACTTGGTAAAAGCTTTAAAATCTGAAATTTTTGTGAATAGTCTGTTGAATAGTTTGATAAAAGATTTCTATTAAATTTTAAACAAAAATAACCCAAGGTTAGAGGATTTTTTAAAGGGGTAATGCTGCCATAGAGAACTTGCAATGATTTGCAAAGAAACTTTTTTCCAGGCTCAAACAATTTATAATTTATTTAGAATTAATTTATAGTAGCTAGTTGAGATAGAAAACATATTGTCCTGCTGAAATATGTTTAACTTTTTATATTCAATCTGTCACAAAATATTGCCATTCAAATACTCAAAATGTGTAATTATAAAATCATTTAAAATTTGACAACTATTTATTTTGACATAATTATACATTTTAGGTCTTATATAACTAAATTCCATGGTTATCTTTGCTTTTAATTTAGTAAAAGCATTACCAAGAGAGAAGAAAATTATTATAGATTCTACAGAGATTTGAAGGACAGTAATAAAATATTATAGGCATCTTTTGCCCAATAAATCCCACAATTCAGAAATATAAATTTTTTAAATGGTACAAATTTAATAAAGTTGCTCAAGAAGAAATGAATAATTGATATTGGTCAATTTTTATTAAATAATTTAAATTAATAATAAAAAATCTCTAACAAAGATAACACAGAGACTAAACTACTTCTCTGGTGAATTATGTTTATTTTAAAAAGGTTATAATAGAAGTCATATACGACGTCTTTTCAAAAGTAGAGGAGGAAAGAGCAACTATCTCATTTTTAAGATGAGTTCATCCGTATTAAAATCAATGTATTATAGGAAACAAAAAGCTATAGACCAATGTTCCTCATCAATATATGCCAAATTCTTAAGAAAATATTAGAAAATCAAATTAAAAAATATATGCAATGCACATACATCATGGGTTTATTTTAAGAAAACAAGTCTAGGTGTGTCCAGTGCAGTAGTGGTTTGGTCAACTGTCTTATGCCAGTGTAGTCCACATACATCCCTCAAGGAACCCTATTTGAGTACCAGAGCTGGGGGGAACAATGAAGATGAATGGCTAAGTTAAATAAAGTGCTTCATCCTCTTGTCTCTTCCTTCCTGTCTGTCTCTACTTGCCTTTATTCCTGCCTGCAACTTTCCTTTAAAACAAACAAACAAACAAACAAAAACAAGTTCAGTCTGGCATTTGAAAATCAATCAGTGCAATGCATCACATTAACAGAAAAAAAAGAGAAAAATGTCATTTCAGCAATTTTATAAAGAAAATTATAATATATGAAAAAAGCTACAGCTAACACTATTCTTAAAGGCAAAACATTGAACAATTTCCCCAAAGATCAGTAATAAGACCAAGATGACCACCTTTTCCAATAAAGAAAGAAATAAAAAATAATAGAAATTAAAATGAAAGTAGTAAAATTGTTTTTGCTAGAACTAACATATAAATTTATTCAGCTCTCAGGACTAAAGGTCAGCCTACAAATTCCATTGTATTTCTATATATTCACAACTGGAAAATAATTTTTCAAACACCATCTGTAATAGCATTACATTATGCGAAATGCTTTGGAGAAATTTAGCAACAGATCTGCAGATCCAGGAAACTGCTCCAAGATATTTTTGAAAGGAATTATAGAAGATAGAACAATGGTGTAATATATCAAATTAAGATCAAAACAGGATTTATTGTTGTTGTCTTAGAAATAAACATGTGATGCTAATATTTGAATGAAAACTTAAAATAGCCAAAAACATTTAAAGAAAGAGAACAAAGTTAGAGGACTTATACTCCTGATTTTAATACTTACTATGGAAGCTATAGTCACTAAAGTGATGTGATATTTCAAAAAAGATAGACAAATAAACCAATGAAAAAGGATAGAAATAGACTTGCATATATATGGTCAATGTGTCAAGGTACTTTAAGGAAAAACATGTTTTTTTTTCAACAACTGAATATCCACATGAAAAAAAAAATGAATGCCAAATCTTACCTTATACTATACATAAAAATTAACTCTAAAGTCAAAGTTATTACTATTGATTTTTAAAGAGGTATAAACAGGAGAAAATCTTTATGATCTTGGGTTATCCAAATACTTTTTTACCAGGACAACGAAAGTCACTAATCATTGAAGAAAAATTATAAATTGGATTTCATCTAATTTAAATTCTTTTTGTTTTTTTTGAAAGGTAACAATAAGAATGTAAATGCAAGGCAGAGACTGAGAAAAAATATTTACAATACTTTGATATGATAAAGGGTCTATATCTAGAATATAACCCAAACTTGCTTGATAATGCATATATAAACAACCCAACAAAATTTAGCAAATTATTTGAATATACACTTTACAAAATAGATATACAAATGGCCAATAAGCATATAAAAGGAAATTGAACATAATTATTCACCATAATAGTGCAAATTAAAACCACAATGAACTATAACTTGCAAAAGTGAATAATAACTCATGAAATTAAAAAAATGATACAGGGATCATCCAAAATGGAGTTGAAAGCCCTTTAGGGTAACAGAATTTATGTACATTTATCACTTCTGATTGAGTAGTAACCCGAATTTACAGCTATATATATTATCCCCATTAAACTAGCTTCTTGACACCTGCAGTTTGGGGAGTTTCGAGATATGGTACCAGTCTACTCACAAAAATCACCAAACACTGTGGAACCTCAGCTTCAAGTGGACAATACATCACTGCACTGACATGCAGGCATTCCTTTTGTATGATTTTCTCTCCATTTTTAAGAAATCGTATTATCATACCTATAGGAGGCAGCCCTGCCTATAAAAGCACTGTAATTCTTTTTCTCACATTGGAACACTTACACAGCTTGTCCAAGTGTGCTTCCTGGGGTGCAGTTCTCCTAAAGACCATGAATAAAAGTTTTATTTTCACTTGCAGATAAGATCTGGTTCATTGTCAGATTATAGTGGACAAACTATATATTTCCTGCAATGATAAAAGGATTTTTTTATGTGTTGGCAAAATGTAGAGCAATCGGAATTTGTATTCATTGCTTGTGAGAGCATGATAGTATATTATTTTAGAAAATATTTTGAGAAGTATTTTGTCAGCATTTCTACAGGATGAAACACACACATATATATGACCTAGAAACTCCATGACTAGGTATTTAACCAAGAGAAAAGAAAACATATGTCCCAGTAAAGATCTGCACAATGAATCATAATAAACCCCAATTGAAAGCACTCAATGTCAACAGGTAAGTGGTTAAAAAAATGATGGTATCTTCACAATATTGAATAGTGCTCAGCAACAAAAGGACGATCTAATGATATCTACAACAATATAAATAAACCTCAAATTGTTATGCTGGGTAATAGAATACAGACACCAAACAGTACATACTGTATAATTCAATTCACATTAAATTCTAGAGCAGACAAAACTAACTTGTAGTGATAGCAGGTAAGTATTTGCCTAGGGTCAGGGAACTGATGATCAAGGATTAAGAGCAAATGGTTTGAGATCATAGAAATGTTCTACATCTCTCTTGTGGCCATGGCAGTTACCTAATGTACCTGTTTGTCAAATTTCATTAAGAACACTTGAAGTGAGTGAATTTTTCTCTTATTTAAATGATATTTTGGAAATTTGATTAAAAATACAATGTTTCATATTTGACAGAAAGAGCTTATAAAAACTCCATTTGAATTCCACGATTTAGATGTAGTTATTAAACCATTACTGGAATGAATTGATTTTCTGCTTGTAGCATATGGATAATACTAATATCTAAGTGACATCTTTTTAACTGTTTACAAAGTGTATAGAGAATAGAGCCAACCCACCAACAGCTATCATTTAACATTTCGTAAGTTTACCAGTATATGTGAATGTGTCAAGGTACTTTAAGCATAATCTTTTGATCTTAATGAAGAGTTATGTTTCATAGACTTGTACAGCTGTACAGGGTAAAGTACTGTCTTTGAGCAATTTTTCTTAAAATAGCTATTAACTTTTGAAGTGGAGGCTGATGATTCTTTGCAGATTTTGACACCTGGTTTTCAAGGAGTCAACAAAATCACCATGTTCCTAAAATGTAGATTGTAAACACTGACAAACACACTGTACACAACATGTGTATCATCCATTTTCTTGAGAAATAGAACTTCAGTCCTTTTTTTTAAAAGGAAAGGTACAGGGAGGAATAAAGGCAAGTAGGCAAACAGAAAGGCATGGAGAAGAAGAGGAAGCATCTTTATTTCATTTTTATTTAGTTGTTCACACTGGTCGTTTCCCTTCGTACCCAGGGCTGAAACCCAGAGGTATGTGGCTTGCTACTTTGGAGGAGGTTGACACAAAAGCTTCTCCACCAGGGCGCACCAGTACTGATTTTTAAAAGTAAACATGTCCATGTATCTTTTTGCTCACTCTTAGTGAAAGAGTTGACTGGAAAACAAACTCAAGAACATTCTCAAACAACAAAACAAGTATGCAGTGAACTTCCTGCCCACTGTGAGTGAAGTCTAGTGTTCAGATTGCACTGTCTGCAGTAGTCTGCTAGGACTGTTTCCTGCACGTTTCATGTACCTGACTCTATAAATTCCATTTCCCATAACCTCTGCTCAAAGATAGGCCTCCCCAGACCTGTCACTATGGTATATGGAATATTTCAAACTGAGGTCTCCATTGACCCTGCAGGCTCATGGAGAAAATTTTACCATTCCCTTAGCTACCTAAAAGAATTAAAACGGGGATTTTTTTTTTTTCCAAAGTAGCATTTTTATAGGAAATAACCTTTCTGTGGGAAATCTATGTTGCAGAACTAACAGCTAATTACAGAATATATGGTCTTCTTCTATGAGTCATCCTTCCCTCCTCATGTGACCCCTTCTTCTGTCTCCTTGCAACCCAGGCCCCATCTCATTTCTTAGCCAGGGGTGTGTGTGTCATCATTTTGCTTCATTTACTTTAGAATCTACATATGTAATTAAATTGTTCCTTTCTCTGACTCATATGTTTGATGTTAATTCCATGGCTTGACCAGTCTGAGAAGAACCCCGAGATAAAGGGAGACATTTCCTGTCTGTCCCTACACTGCTATCTGGTGGTGTGACAATTTCTTGCATTTCTCCAGATGAAATCTAACTCCAGCTATATAGTGTGTAACAAACACCTTCACACAAGCCCTGCTCTCAGAAGGGTCCTAGGCTTGTTAAAAATTCTACTTTGCCCTCTTGAAATTCTTAATTTTATCTATGTGTTTCGTAAATGAAGTCTGAAGGGGTAATGAAGCATGTGCATTAGCTGAAGAGCAATAAATAATAAATTGAGGTTAAAGAGAATAAAAGCAACATATTTTTATGGGGTATGGAATTCTGATGTAGTTTTCTTTATAATCCTGACTGCTAGGAGTTTTTCTTTCTACAGTTCAAAGGGCTGTAGGGGAGCAAATTTTGCCCCTGTATTTATGGGTTTCATTGGTATAAGGATTATTTATAGAAGGGGCTCTGAAAGTTGTGGAGTTTGTCTTTTTTGTAAGAAACATTTACATAAAGGAGAGTCTCCTTTTGTAAGGGTGTCTATAGCTATAAGGGAAAACCTAATGGCTTTAACTCTTTATCAGTGGAGAAAGTAAGCCATTTAATTGTGTGTAACAGTAATACCTTTGTGTACTGTGCCGTTTTGGGTTACTTCCATAACTGACCTTCCTTTTCTTCCCCCTCCTCCTCACACTGACATTGTCTTTAGCTATTTTTATTTAAGGAGGTGACTTAAGTGTTAGCCATTTCCGTGAGTTATTCAGTTTTCACTGAGTCTCTCCCATTTATACAGGACCTTATTAATTTGTCTTCTTTTTGGTTTTCACTCTTGTCAGTCTGTCCAGTATTAATTAGATTATTTGCCAGCTTAGAAAAACCAGTAAATGAAGGGAGAATCCTCACTCTCCTTTATAGGGTATGTTTTAATTCTGGTGGTGTTAATTTCCTCAGATTCTTCAGTGTCCCTACTTGTTTTGAGGGTATAGCTCTTCTGAGGATTGTAAAACAATGTTTCATATTTTATGTGCCACCCATCATTCATTCTATGAAAGGATTTCTGTGAAAACAAACTGATCATTTTGTTCACACAAGAATATTTATCTATTCATGGGCATTCATTTTTAATCAAAATTGAGGATTTTAAATTATCAAAGCAGCATGTATATATTGCACAAAGATCACAGAAATATATGAAGCATAAAAATTGAAAATCATAACCTTATCCCTCTCTGTCCCATAATTCTCCTCCCTAAAGAGAACCACAATTAACTATTTCATATGTTTTCTTTTCTAAAGCATTTCTGTGTGTATTTCATTCTGTTCTGTAACTTACATGGTTTTTTGACTCTCAACAGCATATTGCAGCTATCCTTCCATGTATATGTATATACATGTATATGTATATATGTTTACAGACATACACACATATATACTTACATGTATATAGTATATATGCTTATAGATAATACTGTAATACTTTAAATCAAAGCCAAATTTGTTATTTCAGACTTTTCAAAATTGAAATAAACTGCAATGAAATAGATTTTTTTTTTTTTTTTAGGAAGGAGGCAGAAATGCAGGCAAGTAAGCAGGCAGAAAGGAAGGAAGAGAGAAGAGGAACATTTTCAATTTATCGAATGGCTCATTTTGGTTGTTCCCTCTGGCCCTAGGTCATGAGCCCAGCTCCTCAGGTATCATGTGAACTCTGCCACAGCGGTCACTGCAGCCGGCCACTGACTTAACACCTGAATCACCAAGGCACGTCAAAATGGATTTTTATGTATATGTCATTAAGACCATAAAATGCCATATAGAACAAAATACATGGGATAGGTTTTGTTGTGAATTATTAGCTGTGTTATAAAGACTATCCACCCTACTTTGACATCCGTCAAAATTGTATCTCTCCTCCCTAGTAGTTGAGAATTACTGCTTCAGGCTATTTCACCTGATCTGAAAACAAAGGTTCTATTAGAATTTTTTTTTCTTCTTTTTTAAGGAAACCTACTGTCAGGAAATAAGGTGAGTAGGCAGGTAGGCAGAGAGAGGAGAAAGAAGCACTTTATTTATCTTATTCGGTTGTTCATCATTAGCTGTTTCCCAGCCCCAGGTCTTGAACTGGGGACCTGGGGAAGTGAAGACTATAACTGGTTTAATCTGCTAGACCACCAGAGCATGTCTCTATTGTAATTTCTTACTACGAAGAGGATGATGATAATTATAAATTTGTTTTGATTATTATAAAAGTTGGCCCTGCTTCCTCCTGTCTTAAATTAGTGCCTCAGGACAAAAGATCACAAACTCCCCAGCACAGCCGCCCTAACCACGTTCTGTGCGCAGCAAGAAAAGCTTAGCGTTTGGTGCCTAGGGCAGCACCACTTTTACTGAAAAAAGATCATAAGGATTGCAGCCCAAAAGGTGTTCTTCCTTATGACTCCTGTGCAACTTCAGATCTGGCACTCGTTGCAGCTCTCATTACGGAAGGAAAGGATTAACAGTTATTTTGCTCAACAAGCAGTGACAGTTTGGATCAGGGTTCTTGCAATGGCGTGGCTTTAACATTCAGCGCAGTGCCTTCCACATGCTACCTGCCACCACTCGTTTGCAGGCTATAGATCTCTCCCCTGGATCCCGGCTCCTCTGTGCTTCGTTTGACCGCTGTGCTACGGTCCCTCTTCCCCTCCTGGGTTAGGTCATCATCTTGCACTGTTTTGAGTTAAGGGGCTCAAGAAAATGTTGGTTCATGTGGACATATGATACGATTTTCCTGACCTCACTTTGAAATCTCACTCACTTTGCAAGCTTTCCTCCCTCCCCCTCACATCAGTCTGGGGCTGATTCATATTCCGCTGAGGCATTATCTTGTTTTTGTACTTCCTTCCTGACTTTTTTCGTAGCCAGTCTCCAGAGCCTGTCTTTACTCTTTGAAATTTTTATTATGATCAAATACAAGAAAGGAAACAGACAGGTCGGGAGAGACTATATTGCAAAACTAAGGAACAGGACTACTAGTAATTGGGAAGGCAAACTATTGCAAAGGGATAAAGCTTGGGTCATACATTCTGAAACCATCTTGAAGAGTCCTCAGTCAGAAAAGGGCTTTACTTTTAGAGAAAAGAGTAAACAGGGCTAGAAAGAACAAGGTGTGGGGGAAATGGAATGTGTGAGGGTGACTTTGAAATGACAGTAATTGAGAAGAATGGTTTTACCCTGAGGTTGATCTTTTCTCAGGAGGAGGAATTAAGAAGGGGCTCTATCCTGTACAGGTTAAGAGGGGATTACAAAACTAGGGGCTTGGAGGAAGGAAATTTAACCAATATTTTGTTATCAAGCATTTTGTTCTGACTGATTAGTGGGGACAAACAACTAATAATTTATGAGGCACATATGGGGACATGAAAGTTCTATGTCTGACCTTGTTATAGGTAGACAGTGGGGACATCTGTGAGTCTGATCTAAGTCATGGGAGAAAAGTTTTTCTTTGCAATAAGACATTTTAGGAAACACTACAGGCAGATCCATTTCTTTAATTGTAGCTATTTTCCAAGCTCAAGATACCCAGAAAAATTCAGCATCCTGAGTTTTTGTTCCTATTCTGACTTTGTTTCAGAAATCTAATTTCTGAGTCTCTTATACCTGACTTTAATAGACTGGGTTTGTCTTTATTGTTCTCAGTTCTTGTCTTGCATCATTTTTTCCTTTAAAATTTTATTGCTATTAGTCAAAAAATATTTAGCTTATAAAAGCTAACAAAAATCTCAAAAAAATATAGAAATGATAATACTACTCTACATCATATCTCTAAATAGATTCCCTTCTCCAAAGGTAACACCGTTCATAAAAATATACAGAAGAATAAAACTAAACTAGGAAAAATTCTTATATTGGAATATTGATCTGTGTTGTCAACCCTTTTCATTAAGCAAAAGATGTTTTTGATTGGCTTCTGAACTGCTGGGGTAACTCCAAATGAAAGCATGTATGTATCCAGGGGCTACTCTGAGGTAATTATGACTTTGCCTTTCTGCATGTATAGGTCTGCTTTCCTTTGTGTTGGTTTCATTTTACCAACTGAGGAAAAAGATGGCCACTAGCAGTCTGATAAGTAAAACGATTCCAGAAGTTATGAAATTTAATCAATAGTTTTTTTTAGCTAATTAACCTGAGGATTCAAATCTAGGAATAGCCAGGTCCCTCAGTGTAGACTACACATCATTATATTCCTGGGTGGGCTTTCCATTACAAGGGCTCTTGAGTAAGTCAAGGTTATGAAAGAAATATAAGAGGTTGCTTTCTCTGGGTCCTGAGACTCGGAATATTATCTGGAGAACAAGAGAGGCAAGTTCAGGGTGATTAAAAATGTTTCTGTTACAGGAACCAGAGGGAAGACTCAGAAAATCTTCTCTCCTGGTAGCTTCTACCTGGCAGATGAGGTGAGACAGGAGCAAGGATGATGATAATAGGTAAAGGGGGAATCTACTGATCCAGGAAAGAGGAGGATGACCAGAAAGCAAACTCTTCATCTAATGTAGGGGAAGATGTTAATGTGAATATCAAATAATTGTTTTGAAGAGATTACTCATTTTGTGTCCCAGTAATCAAGTTTATTTAATTACATTCTTTCTCAAGAGACTCTAACTTTAATGACTCTGTTTTGGAAAGAGTGACTTGTTTTCACTTGCGAAATAAATTGGGAAATTGCCTGAACCTCAGGCACTGTGGTTTATTGTCACAATGGCGCTTTTCCTAGAATCTTTGCTCTTCTTGATACTTACCACGTGACTCTCTGAGCCTGTGTTTATTTATCGACTGAATAATCTCACTACCTGGGGTTTTGAGAATATGCTGTAAGATAATGTTTGTGTGAATTGACTTGAATTATTTGTGTCTTTATCAAAAGATAAAATGGACATTTGCTGAAATATGGATGATAGTACCCAAAGGGTCAGAGTTCCACCATTTTTTATGTCTGAAAACAGTTCTAGATAAGAAATGCTTTGAAAGAAGAATTTTTTCACGCCCATCTTTGTGTGGTCAGTACCCAGTAGTGGACTTAGCTCAGTATGCCTGTCAAATTAAATTAAAAAAAAAAAAAGGAAAAGAAGAAAGAAACACCAAACAACTTCCTGCAAATTGCAGAGCAAGACAGAATTAGATATGGCTATGTTCATGTGACTTTGTAGCTCTACCCTTGAGGCAATGGGATGTGGAACAGTTTCCTTACAAAGGATTCATTTGACAATTGAATTAGAAGAGCTGCATAAGAACCCTCACCCATACGTAGCCATCTTTCATATCTACCTAAAGTCACACAGCTCTACTTAGCTTCTAATATCCTTAACTGTTTAATTATTATATCTCCATGACTACATAGAATAATACTTTGTCATAACTTTACTTATGATCATGTTTTGATATCAGTGTTTCATGTCAGTTCTAAAAACTTCTCAATAAAGGATTTGGTTTGATACCTCTACATTTTAGTCCTTTATCACCTCTTCTAAGTCAGTTACTGTGTTCATAAGGATTCTTTGAAGTTCATGTATTGAAACTACCAACTCGAGACAACATGGCCTCCCCATCTCCAGATAATTTCCATGGCCTCTGCTTGTTGGAATTGGGTGGGAAAAGAGTTAAAATTTTGATTTGGTGTATACCTTCATATAGTCATGTGTCTTATTTTGTCATTCATGCTCCTATCTTGGCCTCCTGTGTTCTTTTCATTATTTCGCCTGTTTAGAGTCTTGGGTAGTGTTAAGTTTATAAATAAATGAAATCATATAATGTTTATCTTTCTCCATCTGACTTATTTCACTTAGAATAATACCCTGTAGGTATGTAGTTGTAAATGACAGAATTTCATCTTTTTTAAAATGACTGAGTAGTATTCATTTTTGTATATGTACCACATCTTCCTTAGCCACTTATCTGATGATGGGCATTTAGTTGTTTCCAGTTCCTTGCTATTGGGATTAATTCTATTGTGAATATCAGAGTGCATATATTCCTCATAATTAGTTTTATATTCTTTGGGTAAATACCCAGAAGTGTGGGTAGCTGGATCATATGGTATTTCTATTTTATTTTCAGAGGAATCTTCAGGTTGTTTTCTGTGATGGCAGCACCAATTGACAGTTCCACCACTAATGATGAGGTTTCCCTTTTCTCTACATCCACACCGAAATTCGTTGTTTTCATCTTTTTGATAATGTCATTCTCACAGGTATAAGATGATATCTCTTTTAATTTTGACTTTCATTTTCCTAATAATAGGGGATGCTGACCGTCTTTTCTTATACCTATTGGTTATCTATATATCGGATATAAAGCAATTTGTTTCAATTTAAAGAAACAACAAAGGAATATAAAGTTTCCGAAGATAGGCTTTCCTCAGTAGGAACGGGTATCTAGTTTCATTGGACTTGAAGATCTCTATTAACAAATTAGACTTAAAGATAAAGTGTCTTTTCATTTGACTAGAAACAATTAAACTGAGATGAAATATACAAGTACAGCATTTATCTTTTGTCCATTGAAAACTTTTTCAATCTAATAAAATCATGTTTTTAAAAAGTGCGATGTTCTTCAAGAACCAGAAAAAGACATTTATTGTCTTTTATAGAATATTGACATTTCTATAAAATTATTGCAGAATTTAGTGGGGTTAAATTATATATTAAAAGATGAAAATATAAATCTTGGATCTATATCAAATCCTGGTGTCAGATCACTGTGGTTCACTAGTTTGGAATTGGTATTCAGAAATTATTATATTCAAGGGCTAAGGAGTGGGCTATGTCTTTATGTATCAGATTTATGAAGCTATATACAATTTGGCATTATGCATTTATTGATTTCACTCTTGAGGATTAAACCCTAAGTGAAAAATCTGAATGCCTGCTCAATCTTCAAACACCAACACAACCAGTGAACTCTTCAAATTCCAGATAGGTTTAATATAGCGCCAATTTAAAATAGTGAAAAATGAAAACAATGCCGAAAGTCTAAATAGGAGAAGAGTTTGACAAAATATTATAGAGTCAAAGTGACTGTTTAGTGAGATACTTATAAATAAATAACTAGGGGAGAAGTTTGTGGTCAGTATTAGATATGAAAGCCAGCACAAATGTTTGTATACAAGAGCTCACCTAAGAAATATGCTAAGAAAATAGATCAGAAGGAAATTTACCAATATTTATCCGTGATTATGTGATTGCAGTTTTTTCTTTATAACTTTATAAGCTTATTTTTTATACAATAGAGAAGTATCACTTTTATGGTCAGAAAAAAAGTGAAATAAAGTTGTGTATAAACAGCTCAGTTGAGCGATAATGATTGATCCTCTCCTGTGGTCACTTGTGATAGCCTCTTGATGTTGTGTCTTCCTGCCTGAAAGTATTTCTTGTGTTCTTTAAACCCTTTGATCCCATTCACTTTGAAAGTAGCATGACCTTGGCAAACCCTGGGTTTTGTAGCTTTCTTAGATGAATGGTTTTCAGACGTGATTTTTTAAAATCAGGTGAATTTTGTAACATGCATTTTTCCCATTATATCTAGAAATATGTTTGTGCTAAAGGTTTAACCACAAGCCAAGTATGAAGTAATTTGGTTTGGTGGTTTCTAAGCTATTAATAAATATCTGACATTATTAAGTTGAATTTGATTTTTAGTTTCATTCAGAAAAACAGCCAAATTTTTGGAAAAGTAAACTTCATCTTTCACTGACATTGAGGATGTGTAGTCTATTCTTGGGGTGCATGGCAAGTTCTTATATAGTCCAACTACTTCCAAAAAGCATTTGGTGCAGAATTACTGACCTGCCTTCTGGAAAGTCCTCGTTTATATACTCACATAATAAATCTTTCTTACATAAGACTTTGGGACATTTTTTCATGCATGCATTCAACGAACAGATAATGAGCACCTATTATGTGCAAGATGCAAAGGCAGACACTAGATCTGCTATTCCAGTATGTTTAGGTATATTGAAACTCTAATCCATTAGGTGAAAAAAAGCAATATAAGTGAAATATAAATTTTGATTATACATGTGCAAATATGTTTAGCTGCATGAGGGTAAGGACATATGGCTGTTTTGTTTTTCCTACCTTGTAGAGCAGTTCCTGGTAAATAGTAGATGTACATTAATATTTGTTACATAGTTGAATGAGTCAAGTGGAATGACAAGGAACTCTTAGTGGCATATGGATACCAAGAAGGAGACATTTATTAAAAGGCCTGGAAATGAGAGATAGGCAAGGTGAATATGAAGGGCAGTCCTCACTGCTTTGTATCTAATTCCCAAGGAGAACGGAGTCACCCACTTCTGCCTATGCTGCCTTGGTTTGGTCTCTCATTGCCCTCTCTCATTACTCTGCCCTCCTCTAGCTTCCAATCTTTGCAGATTGTAAAGGTGAATCTCTGCTACTGAAGAGAATTCACTACACAATCCTATACACAAACTTTATACAAAGGGATTCTGTGTACTGCTCTTGGCTCCTCCAGAAGCTCAGTGCAAAAATATTGTCTTTCCAAAAAGAAAAAAAAATATTGTCTCTCCATTTCTGCTTGTACTCCATTCTCATTGGGAATTAGACACAGCTGATGATTTTTAAAAATTAGGTCTTAAGTTCCTCAACAGACTGGAAGACAAAGAAGTCTTTTGATTCCTTAAAAACAATGGCATCTAGCAGTCTCATGCTCTGGTTTTCATCCAAGAGGAATGGAATCATGTGTCGACAGAAAAAAATGGATAAAAGAATTTTTGCAGCAGCTTTATTCATAATAGTCAAATGTGGAAACAGTCCAAATGTCCAAAAGAGAATGGGTAAACAAATTGAAGCATATTCGTACATCAGAGTATTATGCAGTAATAAAAAGGAATGAACTACCAGTATATGCAACACTGTCATTCTCAAAAGCATTATGTTGGGCAAAAAAGGTCAAATACGTAAGTGCATAGAATTTGGCATAAAATTATTCCATTTTTATGAATTTTAGGAACAGATGAAATAAATGTATAATGACAGAAATCAGAAAGCTATTGCCTGAGGGTGAAAAGGGTGGGAAAAACTGACTGGAAAGGGGCACATGGGAGTTTTCAGGGGGTAATGGAAGTGTTTTCTATCTTGTTTGGGGTGATATAGATATATTCAGTTATCAAAACATTAAAATAGTTGCTCAATGTCTGTGTTTTGTTTTATAGAAATTATATCTCAATTTTTAAAAATAAGGAAGCAGGCAAATTGCTTGAGAAACAAAATAGAAGAAATTTTGGTTTAATTAGTAAATATTTAATAAGCACCCTTATCTCAGCTATAGTTCAGGGGTTAGAAATATAAGCATAGGTAAGAAAATAGTACCTCCCCTGGTGAATTCACAATATAGAGAAGATGTTAACAAACATATTATTTACATAAAGATTTTTAGAAGTATAGATATTTCCAGAATATGTATAGTGATGAATGAGATAGAACTTTAGAATTGTATGATGTAATAATCATTGATGGTGAAGAGAGCTATATAAAAAATGCTCAGTCTGCCACATCTTGTAGTTGTGTGGGCATAGACATCCTGTGGAGGCTCTGCCACGGTGTGCTACGTTTGGGCTCTGTGATCAATAGTATATGGCAGAAGTGAGGGCAAGTCACTTCCAGGCTTATGGTATAAAAGGATCTGGATTAATTCTCTCTCTCTCTCTCTCTTTCTCTCTCTCTCTCTCTCTCTCTCTCTCTCTGGGTGTGTGTGTGTGTGTGTGTGTGTGTGTATATGTATATATATATATGTATATATATATATATATATATGTATATATATATATCCTTATCAGTCACTTTGGGGGAAGTCAACTAACATGTTTTGAGAATATTCAGCCAGCCATAGAGAGACCCAGGTGGTGGGAAATAGAGACCTGTGACCAACAGTCAACAAGGAAGTGAGACCTTCCTACAACTACCTGAGTTGTCTTGAAAACACCTTCCCCTAATCAGGTCTTCGGTTGAGACTGAACTCTTGCTAACTTCTTGACTATAATTTCTGATAGACCTTGGGCCAGGCCACTCAAGTAAGTCACTAGAAATTATGAGATTAGTAACTTATAGAAATTATGAAATGATAAATACTTTGGTAACTTGTTAGACACCAGTAAATAGGCAATACATCTGAATTTTTCAAAATGTAGAAGACCTGAGGTCATTTGTTAGTGGACTATTTGGGTTGTAGATGAATCCCCTCAATTTTTAAGTTTTAAATACTGACTGTTGTGGAACCAAAACTTTTCTGCAACCTTTGTGTAGTTTAATTCTCAGTTATATCCAGTGAATAGTTTGCGTCAAAAATCTAGCCCCTTGAATGAAAACGTATAGTATATATCAATCTAGTTATAAAATGAAAACATGCAAAACCATAATTTAATAAAAAGTAATTGCTTCTCAAGTATGAAAGGTCAATTTTATATTATTGAATTTACTAATGAAAAAGCAAATGAAAATTAAAATGCATTCAAATTAATATTCACAAGTACTCTTCATTTTGAACTTCAAAACATATAATATATTCCATGTCATTACAGCTTACAGACTACAACTTAGTTTAAAAATAATTGCAGAGGTGCTATAGGCTGACTTTTAAATTAAGTCAGTAGAATATGAAATTTTAGAGTAATTGAGATTACTGCTCTGCCACTTTGAGATGAGATAACCAGCTTTTACTCTTTCTTGAATCTTTGGTTTTTCAAATTATAACACCCTTGCTAGATATTATTAACTTACTCTAAACTCATTTCTATATTAAGAAATCTGATCTTAGTGGCTGTTACTGAGAGTATGATGTATTTCAAAGTACAGGAATCCCTTCTTTTCAAATGCTCCTATTATGCCCTTGGCTATTACAGAAGACCTAAAATTAGTACCTGTTTTTGCTAACTGAAGAAATTTGAAGAGGATTTTCACTTTTACCACAAAAGCCAAAAAGCGGAGTTATGTTTTGTAGCAGTAATTATAGGGGCAGTCCACAACCCAAGCAGGGGGCTGGCACCACCCAGCTCCTTCCCAGCAACGACTTTCTACAGCCTGTGTACTTATTATATCAGTTTTTGCTTTTCCTGTGTATTTGTGCCATTTTAAGTTTTATGCGTTGTTTGGTATAATCTGGTCAGTTATTATGGGGGTCTAGAAATGCTAAAATGTTCCCTTATAAATTAATAGTAATGGTTTCTTTGCTTTACGCCATTTTGATGTAGGAAAGATTTCATAAGAATTCAGCACAGAATTCTTATTGGCTATCAGGGAAGATCTGTATTAAGAGAGATCCCTTTCAGCCTTTTCTCTGCTAAGCGGAAATTAAAGAGGTTGTAGTTTCATGTTCATTCCTAGTAGGTCTTCCCCCGAGATTAGGCTAGCTAAAAGAAAGGTTGTAAAGACTTCACTGGGCAACGGGATTATTTCTTATTGCTGGGTGGTTAGAAGGAGGTTATGGAAAGTACTAAAATGATGTGAAGTTTAGTGTTTTCCCTCATTTGGTTCTAGACTAGTGATTTGAAACTTTGGAGTGCATTCAAATCACATGGAGGGTTTTTAAAAACACAGATGGCTGAATCCATCCTTAGAGTTTTGGATTTAGCAATTTCAGGGTGTTGCATTGGAGTTGCATTGGAATTAATTCCCTGGTGTTATTGTTGGCATGGGGGCTTTGGGAAAAGCCCAGCATCTGGGTCCTTGTGTCAGGCATGTAAGATTAGTTTGGCAGACACAAGAGTTGAAAGAAAGCGGATGGTTTATTGCAGCAGGTGAAAGAGAAAGCACACACCTCAAGGCCACAAATGACTCATAATCGTCAAGATTTAGAACGTGCTAAAGGTTTAGGCAATATGAAATGATGTACAGAACTGAGGGTGATGAGAACCCTCCAAATTTCCTTATTTAGTTATTCACTAACAATATATTATTCAATTCTTCCCACTGTGGGGATCAAGTTGGTTGCATTGTTGCAGACTGCTGCTTTACCTCTGTTCTTCTCTTAGGCTTTGAAAATTTTTATATTGTTAGGTTTTGCTTTTCTTTTTTGTTTTTTTCCATGGAATTTATGTTTTTAGCTAACCCTGGGATTAACATATAAATTTCTATGTTTATAACCTGTTTAAAGTTGAAAGACAACTAATTTCCAACTCATTCTAACAACACAAAATTTTATTTTCTTCCTCCCCATACTTTATATTTTTGGTGTTTTGTTATTTATAAGTGGGGCTTCAGTCATTTTATAGAAATTCCTCTAGTAAATATTGCAAGATTGGTTTAATTGTGATGAATTTATTTAACTTTGTGTGCAAAGCTCCTTATCACTCCTTCAGTTCTAAGTGATAACCGAGCAGGTTAGAATATCCTTGGTTGGAGAGTCTTTTTTTTTTTTTTTTTCAGCACGATCAATATATTATGCCAATCCCTTCTCATCTGTTTAGTTTCTGCTGATAAATCTGCTGACAATTTTCCGGGGCTCCTTTTTATGTGACTCATTTTTCTCTAGTAATTTTTAAGATTCTCTATCTTTGATTTTTATCCTTTTAATTACACTGTGTCTTGAAGAAGGACTGTTGATGTTTCTTTTGTTTGGAACTCTTTGAGCCTCCTGGATCTAGAAATTATTAGCTATTATTTCTTCCCTCTTTGCTCTTTTCTTCTTCTGGAGTCCCTGTGGTGAAATGTTATTTCACTTGATGTTATCCCATACGCCCCATATGCTGTCTTCATTTCTTTTAATTTTTTGCCTCTTTGCTTGTCTACTTGGGTGCATTCCACTGCCCTATATACCGACTCACTGATTTGATCGGAGACTTTTCCCAGTCTACTGCTGAGCTGCTCTATTGTCTTCTTTACTTCAACTATCGAGTGCTATAGTTCCATGAATTCTATTTGTAACTGCTGTATATTTTTCCTTATCTTTGTGGTAGTTCTCTTATTTCCCATCCATTGTCCTCCTGATATCAGTGAGCATCATTAAAGCTGCTGTTTTAGAATCTTCTTCAGGTATTTTACTTAATTCTAATGTATTCAAGTTTTTCCATGGGGTTTTGTTTGGGTCCATCATTAGGGTTGTACTTCCCTCTCTTCCTATTGCTTGGTAGCCTGTATTTATTTTTATGGCTTAGGTTCAATGACTTTTCTTCCTTGACCTGATGTAATGACCTTGTTAGAGAGAATATGGATCTGGAGTATCGCCCTGGGGTGTTGCTTCAGAGGCTGAGCTTTCCATTGTGTGATCTCTGCACCACTCAAATGGTTCAACTCTGGTTTCAATACTGTTTTATGCCCAAGATTCCAACCTTCAAGACTGGATTTGGGGCAGGGAATGCAGACGTTTCCTCCAGAGTCACAGGCATAGCTAGTGAGGCACCAGGAGAGAGAAGCAGGAGACACAGGTTCAGGCCACAAGCAGATCATAGTTCCAACAGGCACCATCAGTGAGAGGGAGATGTGTGTCTGCTGGGGTCCTTGGCAGTTGGTCATAGCAAAACGAATTACGCCTGCAATAGTATCTCAGTCCTCTAGCAGCTCCAGCAGGAAGTAGCATACAATAAGCCCTGGAGCCTAGAGACAGAAACTTTGGCAAGTAGCAGGCATGTAGGCAAAACTGCTAAGGAGTAGCTCCAGGTGAGTATGAAACTGCTGTTTAATGATCCTCCCTGAGAGAGCTGTGGAACTCTCTTTGCAGAAAATTGCTCAGCTGTCATACTGGGGTTGCAGACCTGTTCCCCATGCTAGGTGGGAAATCACTGCCCTGACAACAGCTACCCAGAGAAACATAACTTTGAGAGCCAACTGTCCTGCACCACAAGTGTGCTAATGGGGCACGGGATGGGCTCTTTCACTCTCAGGGCCTTGCTGCAAGTTAGTGGCCTCTAGTGCCAAACGGACAGGAATTTGAAAGGGGCCATCAGCAATGTCTCCATTCATAGAGTTTCAGTTCCCTCTTCCTCCTTCCCATACTGAGGTTTTTGGTTCAGTAAATGAATGTCAGGTCTGTGCACACGTTCAGCTACCATTGCTCTTTGTGCTGCATTCTTTGCTCCCTGCTCCCTACAGGCCTACTATTCTCCAAAGAAAAGTCCTCAGTTTTCCATGCCAGGTTATACACTTGCCAGTTAATTCCCAGGTGTAGAAGGAATCACTGCGGGAGCAAACTCTTCAGCCCTGGGAAGAGGGTCTGTAACACTGGTCCCTTCGGAGGGACCCTAGGATCTCAGTACTAACTTCTCCTGCCATTTATAATAATGTGTGTGTCCCTTCTCTTTATGGAGATATTGGACTCTGTCCTTTTTCAAAGGCCATTGTTGTTAAATGACTGTATTTTTTTGTGTGTCAGTTGGGAGGAGGTGAGCTCAAGACCTTAACAGTCTTCATCTTGAAATGATCAATGTATTCCTTGCTATTTTATGTAAATTGTGTGATTGATGGTTAATTTTATAAATTAGTTTGCTAGGGCTGGCAAACATTATAGAATGGGTGGCCAAAAGAACAGAAATTTCTCACAGTTCTGGAGGTTTAAGATTAAGATGCCATCATAGTTTATAAATGCCACGATCCCATTTCGTTGTCATCATCCAGGTCATAAAGCTCTATCTTATGTATTTTACTTCTCTTGAATCTAACAACTGATCAACTATTTTAAATAGGATTCTTGGATATACAAATATAAGGTAAATAATGTGGGAAAGCTGTAATGAATGAGGTTCTTGAGTGTTAAAACTTGAAATAAATCACATGATAACTCTTAGTTATACTAACTTTCATTTGAATCAATTTTAATTGACTTGATTTAGTAATTCCTGTTTTAGCATACCCTTATCAGACTAAAATAGACCATTCACCGGTCACGTTTTGGTTACTCAGTTCTTGCTTGCTGGTCCTCAATCCAATCCAAATCTACTTTCTTGGTATCTTAAACTGTAATTTAATGGTTTCTATGATTGCTTCCCAACATCTACCAAAAGATTCAATGTAAAACTAATATGATCTACCTGTACAAAGAATCTACTTCCTTTTTGCATGTCTTTACTAGTTGATTTGCCTCTGGACAATAGCATACCCTTTATTTATAGTTCCTGCATGTCTACCCCAATCCCACTGCCTTTTCCTTTTGAGCTCCTTTTTCCTTTCAGAGACTTATTATTTCTCTTCATTCTTCATCCCATTGTTTATAGATCTTCATTTCTTCCTTATTTATTTTATGTCTGCTGAGATAACCCAGGGAGTCTTATAACTCCACCTAGAAATGAAAATAATTGTGTTTCTAAAATTAAATTTGTACTGTAGCTTATTTGGCATGGACAAAAGGGTGAATGACATGGGAAAGGATTGCTAGGATGTTATAGCTGATAGGGACAAGAGGAACTCAATTTAATCGGGTTCTCTCGTTTTATTGGTGAGAATACTGAGGCCCTCAGGATTGCTTATTGTTCTATTGAGAACGGATGTCCAAACATTCTGATTTTGGTCAGTGCAAACTCTCTAACATCATACTTTTATACTGATATTATTTTTAGAATATAAATATTGAGCTGGTAATTTTCAGATTTTAAATTTTATTCAATATATGCACAATATTTTATAGCTTTTAGGTAACTTGATAAGGGATCACTATGCTTAAAAAGCAATTAAATATTCTTTTCAAGCTCACATTTTTAAAAGCTTTCCTTACATTTTCCCTTTCCCTGAAAAACTGTTAAGATTGTTCCAAGAGATCAAAGGATAAGATTATTATTATTTTTTTTTAATTTTTAGTAGGCAAAGTCATTTATGGTTTTAGTTTCTTACAGATTTCATTTTTTTCCTGCAAATTTTCTTAGGATGACCTAAAAAGTTATATTATGGTGACTTAGAACAACGATATTTTCTGAAAATGCCCCTTTGTTCTGTTACTTTCCATTTAAGCAAATTTCAAATTTTCTGATTTAAATTACAGGAGGTTATTTATTGGAACTACCTATTAGATGAGCTTTCTTGGTTTCGATGTCTGAGGCAGCAACCCTACAAATGAATGGAGCTTGTCCCTGCAGCATTTTGGCAACTATATATCAAGGTTGAGTTGAATTTAGAGCCCAGGGATTCAGTAATGGGCTAAATTTCAGAGTCTCTGCATTACTTTAGGGCTATGCACAAAAGCCATATCTGGACATGTAAAGTGGAAAATTGAAAAAAAAAATTATGTCTCTTGATAATTCAAATAAATGTTCTCACATTTACCTCAATTACCTTGAATCTGCAAGAAAATGTGTTCTTAGGTTTGAATTAGTACAAAAACTGCCTCAGTGTTTTATGCCAATTTACATGTCCAGATATAGTTTTGGGGTAATAATAATAGTGACAGATTCCATTAAGTTCTGGCACCATTAGGTGATTTTCATATATTATTCCTAACCCTCAAACTAACCCCACAAACTAGGCACTGTTATTCCCATTTTACCCATGAGGAAACTAAACTCATATAGAGGTTAGAGGATTTATGAAGAGTTAGAAGTAGTAATTTTCTTTGAAGAAAATTGGCAAAGTGATGAAAGAAAGCAATACATGTTTTTAAGTCTCAGGAAATGAATATATGCTCACAACATTATTTACCAGTTTGAAAAGACAAGAAGTAACTCTAAAGTCTTTTTCCTCCACTTAAGTCTTTGCTCCTCTAGTTTGATGACTTGGGGCTCTGTCTTCCTTTCTTTGTGCCTTTAGATCGTTATTTCCATGCTTTTTTTTTTCTTTTAATTTTTAAAAGCATAATTTCATTTTCCAAATCATCAAGGGATTAAATTGAAACAAAAAAGCTTAAAAAAACACAAGCAGGCATTGTGCTCACTACAAAAATGGCATATGTCAAAATATCGAGTTACACCCTCCCTTTAAGGCAATCATTTGCACAACCAAGCTGTACTGGAATGCATTAACTTGCTACAGTTTTGACAGAAGGAGGCTGTGTGCAAATCCCTCGAATACTGATGGGATTGTGATTATACCCTGAAAAAAGAAGAGTCTGAATACAAATTTTAGAGGACCAGAAGTGTTTAATGTCTCATTGTTTGCATCAAGATTCTAAATCACATTCAAGTCAATGACTCTGATCTTCATATCATTGCACAAATGGAACAGCAGAGAAAAGCCAGGAAAGCTGTTTTCTGAGTGAAACACTGATTCTGTTCTCATGTTACCAGCAAGAGACCATTTGGGATATTTAAGCCTGAGGTTGAGTGCTTCGCATTTGTTAGAGTTCCTCAGTTTTGAAATGGGCTTTCCCTTTAGGGAGTCCATCCATTTCGACAAATACTACATCAGATCAAAAGACATGGGAAGAGGTATTTTGCGCACAGATTGAATTTTTTTCTGGCAAAATAACATAGCCTTTTAGCACAACATTGTCTATTCTCTGAGTGCCTTTTTTTTTTTAAATAGTTGAAGTCTGTTTTCCAATAAGTGTCAGGCTTTTTTCATGTGGCAAATTGGCTAGCAGCCACCTCGACATCATTTGAAATGAAAGCTGGTGTTCTGGGATTTGGTTTCCCGGCTCCCGTTCATATTGTTTTCCAGTTTACTAAATGTTCATCAAATTGCTTATTGAATTGAAATTATTATTAATCTAATTTTTGTGTGAGTTACTATTTAGGAAACAGAATATTCATATAAACCTTGACTTTTTAAACTTTTGCTTATAACATTCTGTTAAAAACGTCATGAAACTACTGAAGAATACTGTCTGTAGTTTTATCTCTTTCATTTGAGAGCCAGTCAGGGTCATCAGTACCTGAAGACTATCATCCCCTTTGAATAGTTTGATGGGCAGTACTGTAAACCCCAGTTGCTATTTTAATTATAACAAAAGCTTAGTCTAGTAATGGAAAGCAATGATCATATTTTATTTACAAATGGTAATGCCGATCCATTTTAGGTGAACATTATTTACAGGAATCTTAAGTGCAAATTCTAGGCCATGTTCGTTGGTGAGTGGGCACCAGGAAAAGTACCACCATTGGGGCAAGTCTTAAGGAATGCAGAAGCAGAGGCACAGTGTTCTGTCTGCTTTCTTGCATCGTGCATTTAGGAGAAGCACTGCCTGACTGATCCTGTTTTCCCCGGTTGACATTAGCAATCGCTGCCCATCATGGCTAATCATCTACTTCTAAAATGAAAAGAGGTTTGGCTCAGGTGTAGTTGGGACTATCCCTGTTGCATCCCTGGGGATGTTACTGGAAAACTTACAAATTCCTGTTTCCAAACTACTATCTTCTGATTCAACAAAATGGAAAATTGGAGCAATTATTCAGATAATATGTGCAAACAGTGCATTTTCAACTTTGGTTTATTCATGACTTTTAACACTTCTCGCTACAACTATTACCTTTTCTGAAATGATACTTAATTTATGTTTGAATCCCTTTCCATCTTGCCCTCCACAGTGCCTCAAATCCATTAGTGAGGGGTTGATCATTCGTGGCTTCTAAAACCTCGTGTTTTCTTTATGGCCTTGGCCTAGCAGCTATGAGAATGAAATCAGGTGTCAGAGCGCCTAAAAATTTGAGTTCCTCTTACCTCCTGCATTCAAGGAGCCTACTCATTTCTCTGGGGCCTCACTTCTTCATCTATGAAATGGGCATAGTAGTATGACCAATCTCAAGGACTGATATTCAGTTGATATATACCTGTGTACAAGGTGTTAAAACTTTGGAATGCTTCCACAATGATTGGTAAATAGCTACAGCCTCAAATATCCTGAATACTCTCTTCCCTCTGCCTCATATACCTTTGCTCTTCCCAGTGTTACAGCCAGGACCTGTTGGCTTGGTTGGGGACCTCTGGATCCTGGCAGCACGCTAGCTAGTGCTGACCTCACAGGTTAGTGTCCATGTGTATCTGTTGACAAATGTTTTAGTCTCTTTAGAATCATTATGAAGATTAAATGAGTTGATATAGATTGATATATTTAGAATAGTACTTGGTGCTCAGTAAGCACTATCCAAGTTGCATTTTAAATAGGTGGCAAGGTTTACAAGGCAGGGACAATATCGCCTATGTATTGTGTACATCCCTTTGAAGCACATTGAAAAAGGTGGGCAGTCTATACATTCACTCCCTTTTTAAAAATTTAAATTAATTACAATTAGTGTAATTTTGCTTAATTTTATTACTAATTCACTTAACATGAGATCTATAATTTGAACAAATTTTAAGTATGTAATAACTATATACGAGTAATGGTATTATTTATTAACTATAGATATAACATTGTATAGCAGATATCTAGAACTTAATTCATCTTGCATAACTGAACCTTTATACCCATTGAATAAGCGACTCCATGTTTCGCCTTGCTCCAGCTCCTGATAACCAATATTCTGCTCTCTTCTGTGAGTTTGACTATTTTGGACATATGATTCTTATAAATGGAATCATGCAGTATTTGGAGTATAATATCCTCAGGTTTCATCTATGTTATTACACGTTGTAGAACTTCTCTCTTTTTAAAGGCTGAATAATATTATGTTGTATGTGAACGTAGATACACATTTTCTTTATTCATTATCTATTAAAGAACATTTAAGTGTATTTCACATCTTGAATGTTGTGAATAGTATTGTACTGAATATGGTAGTGCTAAAGTCTCCTTGGAATCCTGATTAAAAATTTTTTTTAGATAGCTACTTAGAAGTCAAATTTTTGAATCATATGTAATTCTAGTTTGCATTTTATGAGAACCCTCCCGCTCTGTATCCTCTTCCATAATGGCTGCAACATTTTGCATTCTTACCAAAGGCATGCAAAAGTTTCCATTTTTCCAAATCTTGCCAACAATTTTTATCTTTTTGGTAACTATCCTGACAATTGTGAGCTTGCATCTCATTGGAGTTTTGACTTGTAGTTAGTTCCCAGATGATTAGTGACATTAAACATCTTTTTATGTACCTGTTTGTCTTCTTTTGTGCCTGTCTTCCCATTTAAAAAATCAGGTTATTACTTTTTTAACCATTGAGTTGTAGGAGTTCCCTATATATTTTGGAAGTTAATTCCTTATAATATTTATTATTTGCAAATTTTTTCTCCCATTCCATAGATTTCCTCTTTACTCCACTGATTTATTCTTTTACTGCACAGAAGCTTTTTAGTGCCACGTGTCTATCTTTTTGGTTGTTGAATGAGCTTTTAATGTTGTATCCATGAAATCATTGCCAAGAGCAATGAATTGAAGATTTTTTCCTATGTTTTCTTCAGGTTTTTCTGAAATTTAATTTCAGGTCTTTCTGAAATTTAATACATCTGAGATGTTTTTTATGTGTGGTATAAGATAGGGTTATTCATTTGCATGTGAATATTCAGTTTTCTGAATATTCAGTTTCTTCACTTGGTGAAGAGTGTACCCTTTCCCTATTGAATATTTTTGGTACTTTTTATTGTAGGCATCGTCTATTTATGGGCTCTGTTCTTTTTCACTGATCTCTCTCTCTCTAGATATAGATATATAGATACCTATCTATATCTATATATTTATATATAGATATTTGTCTTTTTGTCAATAGGATGCTGTTTTAATTACTGTAACATTGTGTATTTTTTGAAATCAGGAAGCATGATGATTCCAACTTTTCTTCTAGAGTACGTTTTAGGTATTTGGGGTTTTGGTGGTTTCATATGAATTTTAGAATTTTTCTACTTCTATAAAAAAATGCCACTGAGATTTTGATAGGAATTACATCTTAGAAGTCTTTGGGAGCATATGGACTTTCAAACAAAATTATCTTCCAATCCATGAAGATCGATATGTTTCCATTTATTTGTATCGTCTTTAATTTCTTTCATCAATGTTTTGTAGTTTTCCATATACAAATCTTGTATCTCCTTAGTTAAATTTATTCCTAAGTATTTTCTTCTTTTTGATGCTACTATGAATATGATTGTTTTATTAATTTTCTTTTCAGGTTATTTGTTGTTAGCATATAGAAATGAAATGGATTTCGTATACTGATTTTACATCCTCTAACTTTACTGAATTCATTTATTAGTGCTAACAGGCTTTTTAATGAAGTTGAAGAATTTTATATATATATAAAATCCACTGGTATTGGGCAGACTTGGCGATATAATAAACATATATATGCATATATGATCATGCTATCTAAAAATGGTGACATCTTTTCTTCTTCTTTTTCAGTTGTATGCCTTTTATATTTTTTATCTTTCTCAGTTGTTTTAACAAGACTTTTAGTAGGTATCCTTGACTGGTCCTGATCATGGAGGAAAGGATTTAGGTTTTCACTGTTAAGAATATTAGATATGGACTTTTCATATATGAATTTTGTTATGTTGAGGTGATTTCCTTCTTTTCCTAGTTTGTTGAGAGTTTTTATCATGAAAAAGTGTTGAATTATGTCAAATGCTTTTTCTTCCCTTGTCGAGATGGGATCATGTGATTTTATTGTTCATTCTGTTAATATGCCGTATCATATTAATTGACATTCATCCTTACCTTCTGCAGGAATAAATCTTACCTGGTAATGATGTATGATACTTATAATCTGTTACTGAGGTCAATTTACTAGTATTTTATTGAGGAGTTTGGCATGTAGATTCATGAGGGATATTGGCCTGTAGTTTTCTATTTTTGTAATATCTTATCTTTGGCTTTGGTAGTAGGGCAGTCATGACTTCATGAAGTCATGAAGTGAGTTTAGAAGTGATTCTCTCTCTCTCTCTCTCTCTCTCTCTCACTCTCTCTCTCTCGCCAAGAGTTTGAGCAAGTCCAGCAGTTTTCTTAAAATATTTGGTAGAATTCACTAATGAAAGCATCTGGTCCTGGGCTTTTCATTGTTAAGAGGTTTATGATGACTAAATCAGTCTCTATATTAGTAATACATCTGTTCAAACTTTCTATTTCTTTAGCATTCATTCTTGGTGTATTGAATGTCTAGAAATGTATCCACTTTTTCTAGGTTATCCATCTTATTGGAGAATGATTTTTCATAGTAATCTCACATTCTTTAAATTACATGGCATTTGTAATGTCTCCTTTTATTTCTGATTTTATTTTAATCTCTTTATTTCCTTAGAAAAAGTCACATGAATTTCATCTTTTAAAAAGACACCTCCTATGTTAATAGATTTTTCATTTTTATATTGTTTTTCTACTTTATACTTTATTTCTTCTCTAATATTTATTATTTTCTCCCTTCTGATAACTTTGGACTTAGCTTGTATTTTTATAGTTCTTTGAGGTATGAAGTTAAATTTTTTATTTAAGATTTTTCTTCTTAGTTAATGTAGGTACCTATTGCTATAAAAGTCTCCCTTAGTACTGCTTGGGCTGCATCCCATGAGTTTTTGTAAGTTGTATTTTTTGTTTTCAATTATCTCAATATATTTTTTAATTTATCTTTTGATTCTTTTATCCATTGCTTGTTCAGAAGTGTACTGTTTAATTTCTACATATGTGTGAATTTTCAGTCAATTATTTTTTTTTCTCCTGATTTTCAGTTTTATTCCACTGGGATTAGAAAAGATATTTGCCAGGATTTCATTCTTAAATTAGTTTAGACTTATTTTGTGACTTAATACCTGATCTATTCTGGAGAATGTTCTGTGGGCACTTAAGAAAAATGAGAGAATGAGAGTTCTGCTATTGTTGGGTGGTATATGTCAGTCATTTATTCATTCTTTTATTCAGTTAACAAAAACATATCCTGTACCTCTAAGTTGCTGGAAGTATTCTAAATATTCAGAAGAATAGACAAAAAGCCCTGCTTTCATAATGTATTTTTTATCTGGGGGAGACCTAAAATAAACAATCAACTTGAAAAATAAGTAATGGCTAGTTTGTCTAAAAGTGATAAAAAAGTGTTGACTCTTTTTAATCTCCAGAAGAGTACCAGAAAAACCTATTGGTTAAGCAAAGTTAAGTTTAATTGACCTCCTGTATTAAGGAAGAATGCTATCTTGATAGAGTTTTAGTATTGTCTCAAATGTGAGAGATTGGTGAAGAGTATCTATAATGTTTGAGATCAATTGACTTTATATCATTCAAGGTGGGTAATCCACTGGTATTGGACAGACTTGGTGATACAATAATTAGGATTGGCAGAAAGGTTCTTGAAAAGTAAATTTTGCTCTATAAGTGTGAACAATAAAATACCTGATAGAAGAGATTGTTTCTCTGATGGATAAATTACCTGGCTTCCTCATTTTGTATTTCCTGAAGCAAATTGTGAAGTTACTTATTGGATTCAGCTTTATCTTCAGGGTAAACATGTCCTATGTAAGTTTATAGCGGAGCCTGGGTCTTAGCCTTGATAGGTAAGCTCTGTAGCTGCAGATAATTTCAATTCTCAAATTCATGGAAGAAGGAAAAATAGAGAAAAGAAGCATCAAGTAATTGAGATGCCAGAGGAGAGGGAAGTTACAATATTAAATTGAATAGTCATCATCAGCCTTGGAATAAAGGTGAGACTTGATTAAAGATTTGTAGAAATTGAGGGATTTAACAACATTGCATATCTGATTTGTATGCTTTCTTTCTTCTCATTTTAGCCTGATTGCAGTTTATTCTAAATACCATTTAGAGGAGCCAAAACCTCTACTTTGTCCTTAGTTTTCCCTAAATTTTCTAATGAAAATATTTTTGGATTTGACTTCTTTGTAATCCTTCTAGATAGAGCTTTATTCCAACCGGTAAAAGCTGGTTTGAATAAAGTATGTAAATAAGAAGATTAAGGAAAGGTGTGAAATTAAATTCATCATGAGATCACTTTTGAAATTCTTCTTTTCTCCGTTCATCTGCCTTTTAGTTAACTGAAGTATACTCTAAATCTGCAAAGGAGACATTTTTCTTCTAACGTGCCTTCATTTCTCTTCATTAGCAATATTTCACTGGAAACATCCATTTAAACAAACATCATTTTTGCTTTTTTTTAAAGAGAACACTGTTTTCTCCAGTATTGCTCTGTCTTCATAATAGTCATGGAAATTACTTTCAACTTTTGTATTTAAAGAACTATTATTTTTTGCTATGAATGACTTTGTTCTTCTTTAATTTTATAGTCTTGGCAGCCACTTAGCAGAAGGTTTTCATTGTGCTTAAGAAGTATTGTGGAAAAATTCTCTTTGAAATGGATCTATATATTTTATCAATAGCTAATATAAGCCAAGTAGATACTTTTTATTCTTTCCATAAACTGCTATATTCAAAAAGAAAATAATTGAAAATAAATTATTCTCAGTTATAATTCAGTGAGAGAATTTTTTAGTGGATTTTTTTAATTAATGTTTTTTTTTTTTTTGCATTTTCACAGTGAAGAAAGGTTGTTATAGTAAACCTAAAAAACAATACATAGCAATGTAGTGTTGAATTTATGATTGAACCATTAATGGACTTTTCTCTATTGAAGAGATTATTGAAACATATATGTACTCTTTCCACCAACCATATGTTATTGAGACACACTGCGTGACACGGGGATCCCAAAAGAAAACGATAAAACATATGTAAAATTACCTTAGATGTGGGCTGAAAAATACAACTTCTGATTATTCTTCCTATAGGTCTAATTTCATAAATTCATTCCAAGTCAACCAATAGATATCAATTAGTCTCTTCACAGTGTTTTTGTTAAAAAATGGAATATGTGAATTTGTAGTGCTTAGCATAGCTCATTAAATATTTGTTGAGTGTTTGATTAATTGAACTCTTTTCTTGCAGTTGGGGGAAGAGATGAGTGATACACATGCTTATTTTGTCATTGCTTCTGCCACTTTAGTTTGTGCTGTATCACTGTTATGTACCTCCTAACCTAATGTATCCTTAGGAGTCTGGGTTAAGATGAGAAATGCAGAAAATTTTGTTTTAATGTAAGAACATGCATTTTCAGACTTTTCCAACTCTCAGTAACCACTAACTTTAATTTTTAAGTCTTTTAATACATGTTTTTGTTACCTAGTAAAATATTATCTACCTCCCCTTCCTTTCGTCACCATCTACATCATATTTATATTGATTGTCATATATGAAACTACCACAGATTAGAAAAATACAAAATTCATAATAACTTTATCATTGCTTTCAGTTTTCAGAGCAGAAAACTGAGGATTAAAGGAGAATAAGTTGTCCAGTTTTTTGTCCTTGTTGTTTTTTCACTCTCCATTTTGTCTCTAAGTTCCCTATGGACAATGGGCATTTACTTTGAATGGGGACTTAGAGATCATCAGAGAACCACTATGTATTTCATTCCTCTTTGGTGATCTAATTTACTGTCTTTTTTTCCACTCCATAGCAATATCCTACATTAGATACCAGAATCAATAAGATTGACTAACAAGAGTCTCCTAATGTTCTCAGAATTTGTAGAGCCCACACCTAACTGAGTACTCAGTGGCTCCTAAGAGATGGTCTCCTGGAATTGAGTCTATACACAGTTAGGCTAGAATGCCGCGTTTGTAGCCAGAAATGAGAACAACCTTCAGTATCTTTCACATTGGTCAAGTCTCTCTGAGACTTTCTGTAAAGGATACAGCAATTCCAGGCAATACTACTGGTAAAATGATTAAGTGCAATCTATGACCTGTTGCTAGCTAATTCTGGGCAAGGCTTTGCATGGAAGTGAAAACATTCCTCAGGGTAATCTACAGTCCTTTAACAGAAGTAAAATTCCTCAGGGTAATCTAAAGAAATAAAGGCCAATATTGATTTTGTTGTTTGTATATACCAACAAAACTGGACCTATTATGAAATTTCATATAATTCTAACTACTTGTTAGTTTAAAAAAATCAATCATCTTAAAAATTCCTTAGCCAATTATTCCATCAAGTAAGACAGTTGGCATGCATCTTGGAAAAGAAGATGAATAGTTTTACGAGTTGTATTTTCCATATTTACTTGCATTCTATTTTTCCACAAATTTCTTTGTTCAGCCTAATTTACCCTGTGCCCATGGGGCAGTTCTGATATACATTGCTTTGATATACATGTTAAAATCGCTTACAAAATGTGATTGCTGCGTATTGAAGCTCGGTATGGTTTCAAGTTCTAACTAGTAATTATGCATGCTAAACATCCTATTCTGGACTTCATATAGAGGTATTTAACCATATAGTGAGAGGTATTATCTAAAAAAGTAAACAACGTACATTGTTTTGTGTCAGAAATGGGTTTTTCACTTGTTCATGGTTAAGTGACAATGAATAATAAATAAATATGTGGGCAGAAATAACGTGAATTACTTGCATTTAAGAAATCTAATTATTATCAAATGTATTTACCCTTATTACAAATTGCTCCTCAAGTTCAGTGATTGCAGACGATGTGGTGCAGCCCAAGGTAAAACGATAAAATAGATGAAATTTGCCTTGACATAGAATCACTTCTCTCTTGCTCTTAGTGGAGATTTTGACCTAATTATTTCTTTAACTTCTGATCATGCCTTTATTGTTTTCTATTTTAGTGTAAATTCCGTGTGAAATCTCATATACCTTTTGGGATATATTTTTATTTAGATTTTTGTCTCTGAAGGTGTTACTGGAGACCTTACCTCCAATTTTGGAAGCATAGGGAACATGATGTAGTATCTGTACATGGCTATGCATTATCACTTATTAAAAACTTTCTCTATTTTTTAAAAATAAATATATATTAGCTTTAGTTTCTCACCTAATATTCTCTTCTCGTTTCAGTTTACATTATGACTAAATGCATATTTATTTACTTTAATGAAAGGAATACTATATATTCGGTCACCCCATTCTTTTATTTTTTTACTCATTTTCCTTTGCATTTCACCATAAAATGAATAAACACCTCCTTTTCTAAACCTTACTTGTCTCCTTTTTCTATTTGTATGCATCTGTTATTTCTAAAACACTTTTTGGTAACAGACTATATTCTAAAGAACGAATGGCTTCAATAAACAGATGAATTTTAATCTCTTGATGGTCAATAATACACTAATAAGGAAAAAACTCATTTGTATTTTTAAGGAAGAACATAAGATATCAAAGATTAATTTAATGTAGATAGAAATAAAGACAAAGTAAGGGGAAAAAGCCTTGAGTTTTGAATGTTTTTCCATCTTCTCAAATGATGATTGTCATGGCATTATTGATTATGAGGGCTCAGCAGTTTTGAAAAGAATGACCCTTCTTTCTCATGGCTTTAATTAGAAGTGGCAAATAAGATAAGCACTCCTTTGAAATGCAATGATGTTCTCTTCCTCTGAAAGGCTTCCGTGGTGGTGTCCAGTTGATTTTACTGCAGTCTCTCAGTCTCCACCCTCAGGCATGGTTTTGTTGCTCTGATCATTAATATCGACATACAACCATCAATACATAAGCTAGTTTGCTTCTATAAATAGGATTAATGTATTGTCAAAAATTATGGAAGACAAAATGCTACAGATAATGGAAGTCTTCAATTCACTCCAACTTTCTCTGCTCCTCTCTCTAGCTTTACACTACACACACACACACACACACACACACACACACACACACACACACCCACTGTTATACCCAGGATATCCTAAGAATATGGTAAAGCTCCCAGTTTACTGTGAGATTATAACCCCAGTGTTCCAAGAAGCAGGTTTTGAAGGTTAGCAAGATGCTCCTGGAAGGGAAGGGACAATACCTTCACACCATAGCTCTTGAGCAAATTTCTGATAAGGCATTCATGCCTTATGTCCGTATGTATCTCATAGGACTGCCTTGACTTATTTTAAGAAACCTTGAAGTTCTGAAGTTCTATTTCTCTTTCAAAGACTCAGTTTTCTTTGGATTTTCTCTTCCCAATTTATACCCCAGAACTGCTCTCTGCTGTATTCTCAGCGGATATAGCCTGTGCCTCGCTGTATCTATATGTCGTATTTCTGTGTAGTTGTCATACCACCTGCATTGACCAGTCTCAATCCATCTGCTTTGCCTACCACAACTTCTCCACAAGTGAACTCACTGATTTTGCCAATAATCATATCTTGGCATTTCATATCTATTATTTACCCCATATGTGCCTCATTCCTTAGTGTATCTGCCTTCCCATATAAGCACAACCTGGTTCCTTGAGAAACATACCTAATTAGGAGAGAACTTAAAGAACTCCAAACTTTCTATTCCAGTTTAGCCAAATCTTTGTATTAGGTTACTTTCCTTATTCTTTTGTCTGAGAGTATAGTCACTGAGCCATTTTTGCTGCAAAAGCTAGCATCTTCCTTGATCACTAGGAAACTCACATATCTGTTACATCATAGTTCTTTCTAACAGAAAGTAGGTCTGTTGCCTAATTTCTGAGTCCAGATTTATTCTGTTTGCCCCAGTATATAGTACTGGAATTTTTCACAGATCAACATCTCATATTTTGTACTAAAATCCTCCACCTTCTCCTCAAATTCCAGAGATTTGCTTCCTCTCCAGGGACAGAAGCCAGCTCCTAACATCCAACAGTCTTCTTTAATGCCTAGTGACAATTTGAGTTTTATAGTATCACCATCCCTGGATTGTCTTATAACTGTTTTTCACCTACATGATGACACATTTCATTCTCCTTCTTGGAAATTTAGTGCTTATTAATTACATCATTTGTGCTTGAGATTGTATGGTCCCTTGACCACCATGCTTATCTTGCCTTTCCAGGCTCAGCTATTTGCACAGATTGTTCCTATGCCTTCCCAGCTGTGTGGGTTTTATGCCAGGTTTCATCACTACCATTTCTCACTTGGCTGTGTTACTGTGAGTGAACAACTATACCAAGCCAATTAGGTCTTAGATATGAGAATACACATCTCAGTTAATATGCTGTAACACTGACCATACTTCATAGCAATTGGAATGCGTTGCTGAGATATATACAAATCTCTTTCTATGAAACTCATCAAAGAATAGTCATTAAGAAAGCCCACTTTTTCTCTTCCCTGCCATTATTGTCTCCATCTCTTTTCCTTGATCATTGCAACTACATTTTCCCAAATCCTTCATCTCTGATAATGCCCAGTCTCTTCAGCAGTTACAATTCTTCACTAAAGTCAAATACACACACATTTTGGGTGGTCAAGACTTGTACTCTTCCTAGAATAACTGATTTGGAAGGGTTTTTATCCTTTATCCTTTAGTGCAGGAGAAATGTTCATTTTCCTGAGTCTTATCTCAGTTTGTTTTGCTACTAAGCTGTCATTCTTGAAACTCCATAGTTTTATATATTTAACTACTTAGATTGCTGCATGAATTGGAGGATAGACATTTCAATAAAAGAAATATTTTCCAGAAGAGCAAACCAATTTCCTGCTCAGAAAGTCCTAAGAACATGATGGCAGAGTTTACTGGAAAATCAACCTGCTGACTGCTTTATTTTTTTGTATAGGGGAAAGCTATTTCTCATAATTTTGAAAAATACATTTATGAAAATTACCTAAGAAGTATTTGTTAAATTTACAAAATCTAGAATGTGTTTTGATTAGCCCACATTATTATATTACTAATGCTTATATGACAACTATATTATGTATAATATATAGAAATCTCAACATAACAGAAAGATTTTAAAAACACCCCTGTAAAACGTTTTATCATTGAAATCTAATACCTGGAAATATCACAGTGCCTTAAGATGGTACAGGTGTGAAATCATATGCTGGAGTTGAAAACTTGATCCCCTGTTTACAGTGTGTTTCCACCCTAATGGATTTTCAGCCATGGCTGGTTATTTGTTATAGGGACTCAATTTGCCCAAACTTACTAGGTGATTTGAGTCCAATGAATGAGACTGCAATAGCCATGGAATATATCAATAATTTTTTATGGTAATTATATATGGGGTTCCTCAATATCAGAGCTGTGAATGGGCTTCAATGGAAGCAGATCCCCATCTGCCCTCAAAATTAAGGTGTCTTATAATCCTTACTAACATGTGCTTTGTTTCGTTACTTACCTTCATCCAACTAACTAAAAGATTTATGCAAGAGTCTTGGCACCAGCACCCTGGGTATATACCTCAGCACCTTTGTCCTTATAAAGATTAATTAGGAATTATTCATTGAGAGTATGGCAAAGAAAAGGTAAAAAGTTCAAGGAACCAGTTTAGGATTAAATACCTGGAAGAGGGTAGGCAGTGGTCTTGGGACTAAGATGGAGCCATTCAAAATGAAGTTGAGTCATTCTGTTTCACACAACTGGGTTTTAGAAACAGCATGTGACATTAGTGTGCTGAAAACACCTGGCCATATTTGTGAATTACTTTCTGTTCTAAATTATTTCTATACTCTGCTACATTATACCTATTACCAGCGATCTTCTAAAAAAGACATTCAAGAAAATGCAGTCATGTTTCATTTGAGTTTGGTGACTTTTGAGGGATCGTATAATGATTTCAGATATCATATATAACATAGTGAATTAAAGTTACAGAATTCACTGACTTGTCAATATATGTCTTTGTAAAATATTTGTATATAATTTTTAAATGTATTAAAATACAGGTAGTTGTAATTAAAATGTTTAAAGATAACTATCACTTATTGCTTACCATGTGTTAGACATTTTAACTGTATGAGCTTGTTCATCCCATACAACCACAATGTGAGGCTTTAATTATTATATAGATGAGGAAATGGAAATTTAGAGAGACTAAACACTGTGATGAGATTATTCAATCGGTGAGGAGGGCAACTAGAATTTTGCCTGCTCCTTTGCTTATTTACATTTGCATTTCAAACACTGCAAATACAGATCCAAGGACCAAGGCTCACATGACAGTTCAACCTTGAGGACATCTTCACATCACCATTTCATGTTAGAAATGTGCAGACAGGATCCATTCCTGTTTCATTATTCAGTAGGAGTGATTAATGACTCAATACTAATATATTAGGTGAAATGACAGTGCATGAAGCTGCATAAAGGTATGAGACAGAATAGTCAACTCTACACTAGATCTCAAAAGAGTTTCACTCTAGATCAATATATCAGCCCATGTATATAGCACAGTCCACATGGTGCTGTTATGTTAAAAGCAGCAGGAACTACATCCTGGCCAATCTTTGGATGAGAACAGAGTGGGCAGCACAGTGATGGGTCTGTTTGTAAGATCACCATCCACCTCACCCCCGGGGAGTCTAAGATACAACTCACTAAATGGAGAAAACACAGTCACGTCTAATGTCCTGACCATTATCAGGGCCATTAAAGAGATGTAAAGAGCACAACAACTAACCACATTCATAAATAGTAAACTAGCCTTTGAGAAAACTGTAAGAACTCAGTCTCATAAGTAACTAGATTACATTAATTTAATTTTGTTGGAAAGAGAAGTAGAAAAATATAAATCATTAATCACCATCGCAGGAATGATTTATTTTGTGTATATGCCTGCAGAGAGAAGGAAAGCTGTTTACTTTTGGTTGTCTTCCAGCTCATGCTTCCTTCTCAATCATCAGGGGGCTGTATTCATACATCTTCCATATGTCGATAGTAGATTAGCCCTGATGTGGCCATCCTCTGCTGTGTGTGTTCAGTCGGAATCTGCTGACTTTCCTAGGCAAACAGTGGTGAATTTGGTATTTGTCATAGAGCTCTAGTCATGTGTCAGACCTCTGAGTCAAAAAGTCTGATCTAAGGACTGTATAAATGCCCAAGTTATTATTTCTCCCATATGATGTATGAATAGAACCTTTTTTTTTCAGTTTGAGATATAATCGACATATAAATTTACTAACTTGAAGATGTGCAGCATGATGTTTTGATATACTCGTACAGAGCAAAGTGATTACCACAATGCAGTTAGTTAACACATTCATCACCTTACATAGTTCCCTTTTGGGAGGGGAGGGGTGTGTGGTGAGACATTTTAAGATCTACCTTCTTTATAACTCTCTAACTATATAAAATAGAATGTTAACTAAAGTCGCCATACTGTCATTAGATCTCCTTATTCATCTGATTACTAGAAGTTTGTACTTGTTGACCACTTTCACACATTATTCCCCTGCCCCCACCTCTGACTACCACCAATCTGCTCTGTTTCTATGAGTTCAGGTTTGTTTGCTTGGTTATTTTTGATTGAATATAGTGAGATCATGGCATATTTTATATTTCTTAGACTCAATTTACTTAGCATTATGCCGTCTAGGTTCACCCATGATGTGTGTGTGTATATATATATATGTACATACATACATATATATATATGTATATGTAATATCTTCATTGTCCATTCATTTTATGTTAGACACTTAGGTTATATCCATATCTTGACTATTGTGAATAATACTGCAATGAACATGTGAGTACAGGCATCTTTTGGATATATTCAATTTATTTTCTTAGAGTATAACCAGAAGTAGAAGTGCTAGATCATATGACATTTCACTTTTTTTGAGGAACCTCCATCCTGTTGTCCATTGTAGATAGACCAACTTATATTCTTAAAAATTCGCAATAGTTATCTTTTCCCCACATCCTTAGCGGTACTTGTTATCTCTTGTCTTCTTGATACTAGTTATTCTCATAGGTGTGAGGTAATCTCTCACTGTGGTTGATATTTGTATTTCACTAGTAATTAATGATGCTGGACACCTTTTCATGTTGGGCACCCATTGAATGTTTATATGTCTTCTTTGGAAAAATGGTTATTTTGGTCCTTGGTGAATGGATCCCTTTCTACGACAACTTGTCTTTCATTGGAAATATGTATCCTGAATTTTCTGACAGACCCAGGTCAGGAGAGATTGTTTCCAAGTCAGGGAGTCACTTTTCTAGTAAGTAATTGAGAAGTTCATCTAAAGTTCATTGAAGTTCATTGAAGAAATATAGCTAGCTTGATTTTTAGCTTACTTGTAGCTATTTTTGTCAGGATTTTTAGAAATAAAAGAAATCTTAAACTTAAAATAACTCAATATACCCAGAAATGGCAATTTTACCTATATACAGACCATCATGTATACACAGCCCACTAGTCAAGTCCAACCTGAAGTCAAGAAGTGCAGTATAAAAGAGGGTAGAGCTACTGGAATGCCCCTGCTCTTGTTTTTCTTTCACTATAATATATCCAATCACGAAAGTTGATCACAGAAAAAAGATTTTATGAAGGGCTAATATAAAGCAATTGCCACTTTTTTAGCACTGTTTGGCTCTAATTTTCAAATTGACCAACAATTTCTTATTTCAGCATTGCCGACGCTCATGCTGATACTCATATAGTCTGTAATACACATTTTAAAGCTTATACACATGAGAATCTTATTTCTGAAACCTTTAAGGATATGATGAACATATATTGTAGCTACTTCATTATTTCTCCAGACATTGTTGAAACTCTCATTAAGCATATCCCTCAGGAAATTTTTTCCTGAAAAACTTTAGCCAAGATTGTGTTTTGATAGGGTTGCCATGCTTCTGAAGAGGTTAGATGGGATTCTGAACTAAACCCAATGGTTAAAATGTGAGGATCAGGATAGGACCTCTTAAATTGTATTGATGGGTTTAATGTTTTTGCATGTCTTTTTGCATAAGTTTTTGCATAACTAAGTCTGCAACAGTTTTTTCAAATGAATTCTAACCAAGGTTTGAGAAAAACACAACCTTCATGAGAATATGTAGTTAGTTGTTAAATGTGTAAACTTTCTTGAAGGATAGTACTCACTGGGAACCATGCATGTTTCAATATGTTTGTTAAACATTCATTTAGTTAAAAATCATTCCTTGAGCAGGAGATCAAAAGCTAGACATTGAAACCGAGGGTGCCTCATTCTACCTTTCAAACTCCCCTAGCTTACAAGTAGCCATCTCTTGCTCAAGAATGGAGTGTTTCTCCTGCATTAATTTATATTACCCTGGAGACAAGTACTATAAAGCTCTGTCTTTTGTGCTTATAGTTACTAAACCACAACTCAAATTAAAAGTAGTGTTATTGGCAGGCCAAAAGTGATGCAGGATGGGAGTTGCTTCATGATAGTAACCTTAACTAACATAGAAAGGACATTAAGCACTTTTTACTTCACAGGAAAAGAAGTTAGCTTTATTCTCTGTTGAAAGAAGTAAAAAAAAAAAAAAAAAATGATGCTTCTAAACTGCGGGTAGGAATTGAAACACTTTAATAAAACATTTTTAAATGCTTAGCCATTAAAATGTTCTAAAGTGCTTTTTTAAAAAGAGTGATAGGAATAGACTATCCTATACTGGACAAAATTCAGGGTTAACAATAGCATTAAAAGTCAAAATAACAGGCACAAATCAGTGTCTCTGTGGATAAGCTCATGCCTGCTTTGCAGAACATTTCAAAACACTCACATAATTCTCTCTTGAGTACTGGGTTTCCCAAGGAGCCTGTTTCACAGGACCTCTTGGAACTGGTGCTCTTGGTCATGCTGTGGTCTTGCTGAAGGAAGGTGCCTGGTTCTGCTCTGGCTTGTTGATATTGGTAGGGGATTCTGTTAATGAGCTAGCTCTTTACATACCAGAACTTTGTAAAATCAAGGTTATCACTGTTAAGAATTTTGCTTTAACCACTTACAGATACAAGTTGGAGAAATTATAATAAAAACTGTCATAACTATTACAATATTTATCTCTTACTATATGCCACTCAGTGCTTGCTATACATTTGTTTTACATTGATTAGCTCATTTAATCTCCATAGTAACTCTTTGAGATAGATGCAATTATTGCCTCCATTTTCCTAGGGACACTAAGCACAGAAAAGTTAGTTTAACTTGTCTAAGGTTATGCTCACTGGATTCAGAACCTCAGCATCTTATGATTGGCAAGATAGGGGAAGAAGGAGGGATGAAATTTTGCCTTCATTGTATTTTGTTCTTTGTTCCTAATTTCAAAAGCCATTACATGCAATTAAAGAATCTCTCTCTGCCATTCAAATGATAAACCCACCATAGTAGGGGTCAGGCCTGTTTTCTCTCTCCATGGTGTCTCTCGCACCTACTCTGTACACTTAGCACAAAATAGACAATATGTATTGATGGGATCAATGAATGAATTATCTAGAAAACTTTCAGTTGCTTTTTATGTGACCTTTATTCTTGCTCTTGTTTTTCCAACTTCTGTGCTTGTGTCTCTTGTACCTACTCTGTACACTTAGCACAAAATAGACAATATGTATTGATGGGATCAATGAATGAATTATCTAGAAAACTTTCAGTTGCTTTTTATGTGACCTTTATTCTTGCTCTTGTTTTTCCAACTTCTGTGCTTATTTCAATCATAAAGAATTATTGATTAGAGTAATTCAACGTTCCTTGTTAATAATTTACATAGTTTTTTTCTATTGGTTGTAATTGCTAACAAAAGAATTGAGTCTGGTTTGGAAGATGACTCAATTAAGAGGGTGTTTTCCTTATAGAATATTATCAACAAGGCAACTCTGAGCTGTGTAATGAGTCTTCTATAATACGATGTCCACATCCAGATGGTTGAGCTATGTTTTTCACTGTTTCTGTGAGGTCCTTTGTCTATTTCATTAATTGTTCCCAGCAGTAAGAATCATTAATAATGATCCCTGGTTGTATTCACAAAGGCGACAACATTCGTAGAGTTGTTGCATAAAATGACTTACAAAGCTACTTGATAGTAATACACACTCAAGTCATGGAAATGTGTGGCTTCTGACACAAACTGTGGCCATGTGGTGGAAACTGTATTTTATTCTTATCTTTGTCATTGATAAAAGTTTATTTGCCTGCTAATCCTATAATTCCTCATATTTTCATATAACTTGGCCATCTTCCCCATTTTAGTTCTGTTACATATTGAACCTCTTCATTAAAAACATAATAAAATAGCTTCATTTCACATGATATTTTCTTGTAGACTCTTTAATAGCACTGTGGAATTTAAAAACATCCATTCATAAATTATTCTTATGATGGGGCCTTGATCAATTCACTTAAACTAAGAGTGCCCTTTTCTCCATTTATAAATGAAAGAATAGTCTTGACCCACTTTTCAGAGGAGCCAATAAAAATGATCAATTGCACCTTCCTTATAGAGTACATTAAAATGTACATAGTTGTTCCGGATATAGAAAAAACAAATTACAAAGTAAAATAAAGGTTTTAAAATGTATAGGTAAAAAATTCAGCATGCACACAGGGACTTCTCGTGTTGAATAGACAGAAGAACATAGTTTTGATAGTCAGTTTTATTAGTTTAAGTAAAGCCTATTTAATTATGAAAATCTATTTAATCAGTGATGGAGTCATTTCATTTTACCGAGCATCTAATTGTAGGGGAGCTTTGCTGTATAATCATGACTTCTTTCTGTTGTGCTCAGCTGAAGACCTCCTTCGATGAAATGTGATGATGGAACATTGGTATTGATGAAGGCACTTTAATCAATAAGTAAGGAGCCAGGTGAATTTACCAGCTAGAGAGGGAAAGGAACAAATGGAGCTGTAAATCCTATAAGAATAGTTACATCAGGCATCAGGCAGGGGCTAAGAACCTGTTGTGTAAATGTTTTATTTTGTTCCTGTATCTTGTCTTTGTTTATGCATCTTTTGGAATCTAGGCGTGCATTTAGGTATTGTGTATGTGTTTGTGTATGAGAGAAAGAGAAAAAAGATACATTGTGTGTATTATCTTCTCTAATAATGCTATAATCAAGACCAGGTCAAACATCCTTCATTAATTCTCTGATAGTTACTATAGTTCCTCTGTAAAGGAAAATATATAGTGGTACATAAAATTATAGGCTTTGTGTAAGAAACATCTAGGTTTTAATTCCATTTAGGAGTCACAGATAATTAATGTAACTATTTTGCTAATGCATTAAACCCATCTGAATCTGTCATATAAACCTCAGAGAGATTTTGTGAGTATTAAGCAAAGTATGGAAACTATATGGAACATTGCACTTAAAAAAATAAAATGTGTGTTTTCTTCTGTTCCCTATTACTCTGCTCAGGTGGTTAACTATAAAACACAGAAATATGATAAACATTTTAAGCAGAACTATCAAAAAATGAATAATAAAAGAAGGCTAAAACAATAAGGCTAAATAAATATCTGATGTTGTTTCCTGCAACTAATGGTAGTTGCCATGTTCTTGATGGACCAGGTGACAGGAGAAGGATAATAGGCTATATTATTATCAATATTTAATAAAAGAAAATAGACTCACCAGCTTTTTTCTATATTAATTTTTAATATAAACCATCAAGTACTTTACTTTTATTCTATATTTCAGATTTCACGAAGATTTTAATTAAAAGTTAATAGTTCAGTAGAAAAGAAGAAGCATTCATCAAAGGATAGGTGGATATTTTTCTGATACAGGTATAACCATCTCTTTCATAATAAATAAAGGGAATCTGATCAGAACTCTTAGGATTTTTGAACTGGAGGTTATTCTGTTGGAGAAATGATGAGAAAAGATTGGTGGTGGCAAATTAAATGTATTATATATAGATGTTGATTTACCATGATATACACCTCAAGTCTATATAATGTTATGATTCAATATTCCTTCAATAAGATTAATTTAAAAATAAATTTAAAAAAGGAGACTACTAAATGAAGGATTAGTGAAATAATGACAGATACATACATTTTTTCAGTTCTGTGAATTCAGGAGGACTCATTGATATCTTTTTACCTCAATTTCTCATTAGTGACAGCACCCATGTAAAGCTTCCCCTGATAGTTCACATAATTGTCGATTGTTTCCTCCTCGTCCCAATGCCAGTGCTCTGTCACTGCACCCGCCTGCCCCCCCCCACATGTATACATACTTCTTCCCAACGTCCACCACCTTCATCACTCAAGAAGTACTTTTCACTTGAAAGAAATGTGAAGACTTGATTTTTAAAGCACTCACCCACAATTCACACTACAATGATTCTCAATATAAAGGAAACATGTCATTTTTCCAAATTTCTGGGTGATATTAATCTTTGGGACTTGCCAATGGGAAACTGGAATTCCTGAGAATTGGGGAAATTCTGCAGATCATAAATGATCATTAAAATATTTCCAACATTCTTCATAGACTTGATGACTACCCAGGTGAGTTATTATAAAAAGAGGTGAATTATTAAATTTAATAACATTTACAAACCAACGATAGCCCACACTGCAAATGCAAATACTGGTAAATACCAGTGAGGAACATTGGGTTAACTCAGAATAATGTGACTTCCTAAATCCCGGGAATTTCACTTCACTACAGGCTCAGGTGCCAAAGCTGTCAATGTAAGTACATATTTTGCTTCCTAAGTTGTTATTTCTTAGGCCATTATTCACAGGATTTGTTTTAAGTTATTCATGTAAGCTTATTAATATTTATTTTATTTGCAAGCATGATTCCCATTAGTAGCAAACAGCGCTAGGAACACATACGGCATAGCAATAGCCACGAACAACATGGCCTGATTAGGTTAGCAGACTTCTCTGTTTGCTCCAGTTCAGTCTCTAGAAGTGTTGACCTCACCTTCTGAGTCTCCAGTCACTGTTTCCTGCTCTTACTTTCAACCTGACTGGGATATTTCTTTGAACCAGTGGGATAGCTCTGCTGATTGTGACATTCCAACCAAGAGTATTTATTATACTTTTTCCTTCTTTCCCATTTCTTAACTGGTTTCAAAGAAAAAAAAGAAAAGAAAACCAGATAAATTGCCCCAGGAACGCTGGGAAGGGACTCATTAAGGAGAAACTAAGAACTATCTTCTTTTTAGGGCGATGGCTTTCAACCTGGGCATCACTTTAAATTCACTGGATGCTATTTTTGAAATACTTACTCTGTTGGGTGGGTCCCAAAGAGTTGATGTCATGGGTGATTTTGTCACATAGCCAGGTTTAGAGCTTCTTTAGTTATCCAAGGTTCCGTCCCCTTGCCATAATGCTACACATACACTTCAAGAAGTATTTTTCATTCTTTCATTGTTGCCGAATTTATTTTTGTCTTCTTCAAAATAACTTGTAAAATTCTTGAGACAAGACATATTTCCTCTTGTAAATTGACTGTCTGTGCTACTAGTATATTTATTTATTTATGATCTGCTGTCAGAGCCTAAGAGGTTGTTTATATCTGCTTACATATTCTTTGAAATAAACTGTATAAAATTATACCTGAAAAAGTACGTAGGTTTCATAACCCCAAGTCTAGGCTTCAGAAGTAACAAAGTGTGTGAGAGATAAATGGAAACCGTAGTATTTAAGAGGCTAATAGGTTAGAAATGTTGTTAGTCTTATTATATTTGGCAGTATAAATAGTTAATCCATTGTGTATTTGTTAGTTACCAAACAAATATGTATATCTATTTAGAAATCATTATGCAGAATTGTTTGTAATAAAAGCAAGACTTACCTACCCCAGTCTTCCCTCTCGAGAAATATCTAGTTTTCATTCTTTCAACTGTTTGTTCCAGTTGCCATCTTAGCCTTTCTAAATAATATGATTACCTAATGTTATTACAAATAATATTATAATATTTCTTGATGAATTATATTTTAACATGATAGCAAGGATTTAACCCTTTTTTATTCATCATTTTCTATTCTTTCATTAAATTGCCTTATTACTTCTTAATCGTCTAGTGGTTACTCTTACAATTTTAATTTATTGGCATCAATTTTCTTATACATTAGCTGTAAACTCTATCTCTTGACTCCTCACTTCAGGGTTTTGATAAATTTACTTTCAAGCAGTTGGGATGGTATATGACTATTATAACTGTTTAAAAAGTCAGAGTTTGAGGCTTCCCCCGTCCCTGGTACTCGGGAAATTCTTTAGAGAGGATACTTTCGATTTTTTTTTTTTAAGGCAATATCTCTTTGGGTGCCAGATGATAATGGGGGAAAGGTGGCAGTTGAGTTTTAATAATGTTCTTATTTTTACTCTCATATCTTTCTCAGCTATATGTTCCTCAGCTGAATCAACTCGGTCTTTTTGGGACTATTGCTTCTTTCCCTTGTACCATTATTTTTGTTCCATATTTCCCCTTTGTGATTCCTTTCTTGTGAACAGGAATGTGACCCTACCAATAATTAAGTAAATGCAGAAGACTGGTTCTTAAGATATAAAAATGGAACTGCAATGCCCCAGTGTTGAAGAGATTTGCCACTATGGTTTCAGTTCTTTTCTTTTATTTCTTTTTAATTAACTTAGTGAATTTTCCAGAGACCAAAAAAAAAAAAAAAAAAAAAAAGAAGAGACCCATATAGTTGGCTTGCCATTTTGACACAGATGTTCTCCTAAGCACTAAACGCCAAAAGAAAGTTATTTTTTTTCTTGCTGGGAGATGGGGGTATGTTAGGTTCTGTGACTTTCAAGGAGACTCCTCTCAAGCTATCTTAAGTCAGCACAGATTCTAGTTTCAGTTGTGTCTTTGCTGTGCCTATACCACCTCAAGCCATGATAAAGGAAGCATCGTATTTCCTCTTCAAAAGATTTCAATGTAGGTGCTGAATAATCTAAAAGACAGTAATTCTACCCTGATTTTTATAATACCATTGCAGCATGCTGAATGTTTCTTCCTCATTTGGCCCCTAGTTATAAATTTAGGGCTGAACATTGGGACATAACTCAGGGAAAATGATTCCTTGCAGGTCTAGGTTAATGAGGTTCATTTAGAGAGCTTTCTGGCTCTATAGCTGGATCCAAAGATAGGACTGAGTTTAATATATAACCCAGGAACCAGATGTATGACATGATTTTAGGTGGTCACTTTTAATGTAATTTCCCTTGGCAGATCTTTAGATAATGCAACATAAAGTTAATGATTATGTTTTCAGATGGGATCTTGAGTGTCACGGTTTTGTCATGATTGAAGGAAGAATTATTGGGAATTATTTGCATTATATGATGATGGTAGGGTTGATAGCATATTGAAGATTGAAAAAATGTAAATGTGTTTTGCACTTGAGGAAGCCTCTGAAGGAAGGTGTATAAACCGGACCAAAAATGATGTTTAATTTGTCATACTCTTCTTGTTTTATTGGCAAGTTTATCAGCTTTCAGAGTTAATGCAGAAGGGTGGCAGACTTTATCAATCTAAAATATGACCATGTAATTCAAGACGTGCCACCCCGCCATATTCTGTGTTGGTATGTTGGTTATTTCGAGCTGTAGGCACTCAATAAACAGCAAATGCAGGGAGAGGGTTTTTCTGAATTCCCCTTATCTTCTCAAAGACAGATCTGAAATACACTCAATTGCCAGTAGTTCCCTCTTAGGAAAAATTTCGTCATGGAGAATTGACTCTTCACAGGAGAGGAAACTGGAAGTTAACCCCACACCCAGAAAAATTTTGCCACACACTGTCTACCTCCCAGCTCTTTCTAAGGGCCTGTTTAATTTCCAAAAATTCATTTTCCGTCTCCTAAGTGTCTTACATTGGCCCTCTTTTTCCCCTAGTAAGATGGAACTTAAGGCCTGAATTCTCAAAAAAATTACAGGGCTTCTCTCTGGGAATGTCCTGTGTATATATTGGTTGTGCATATTAATAAGCTTCTGTTTATTTTTCTCTTACTAATTTGTCTTTTGTTACAGGAATCCCAGTGAGCACTTAGAAAGGTAGCAGGTAAATGATTTTTCTCCCCCATCATGATGAGGCCTGACTTGACAGAGGGAGAAATTAGGCCCCAATAGTGTCCAGGAGACTTTTCCAGGATTCCCCAAATAAATACACAATCTGTGTTAGCACTTTGTGGTTTTCTCACAAAGATAGTTTTCACCCCTAACAAATACACATACAAATATGAAAGCTGGGTTTTTTATTTTTCGTAACTATAAAGCTGTTCCCTTTTTTGCCCCAGGCTGATTTCTACTTTTAAGTTTCCTCTATTTAAAAAATTTGTTAGCTATCGTATTACCAATAGAAATAGTATAACAGAATGTAAGCACAATTTATACTCATATCTGTGCCCATGATCAGTTGAGAAACAGAACATATATATGTGTTTTGTAATCCCTGAAAACATGTCTTGAAATTCTTAATTCGTTTAAGTCTGACTTAACCCAATATTTAGAGCAAACAAGATTTTAAAATGTTTGTGTTATCTTAGCAAGTCAACATATGCAGATGTCTCCATTAAGCCTGTCAACTTGCACTTGTCTTCATGAACAGGAGAAAAAAAAAAATCAAAGCTCAGCAAATGTGAAGTTTGTGGTTGTCTGCTGTGGGCCTTCACAATGGAAAATAGATCTCAAATGATTGATAAAGTTGAGGTGTCCTAAATTGATTGCTGAGATGGGCAGAGGTACGCACCACAGCCTGTCTTTTCCTTGCCACATACTGCTTACCTGGTCACTCCTACCACTGCTTAGATCAATATCCTCACATGTAGGAGAATATTGGAATATTAAAAAGTGAAGGAATTTTTTTTTTTAAAGGACAGAAATGAAGGTGAGCCGGCAAGCAGTCAGGAAGAGAGAGAGGAGGGAGCACTTTGTTTGTTATATTTGGTTGTTCATCTTGGTTGTTTTCCCTGGCCCCAAGTCTTCAACCAGGGACCTTGCCGCAGTGTGTGGACTAACCCACTAGGCCAGCAGGATGCACCACTAAGTGAAGGACTTTACAGATAGATTTAAAGTGCTGACATTGAAGAGCACCTCAAATAATAGACATATGCATCCAGTGGTATCCTATACCCCACATAAAGATGTCAGAAGGGGACCCTGGGTTCTTCTTAGATTACAAACTTGTAAATTTTTGTCTTCCTGTGGAACTATCCAGAAAGATGAAGGATCCATCCAATTTATGCTTCTCCTTTTTTTTGGTATGTGTGCTGAAGTAGTCTGACTTCTGTAACTCACTTCACTGAAGTCGAAGTATTAATCTCTTGCCAGTTTTTTTGTGAAATAAACTACTGGAGTCTTCAGTCTTAACAGCTGAATGTAGTAGACTTGCAGAAAGTCTTATGAAGTTCTTCAAAGTCCTCACTAAAAGACTTTAAAGGTATATTTTATTTACTTAACTCTGTCTAAACCGAACACATAGGGCAATATTGGAATATTGCAAAATGAAGGAATTTTTTTTTTTTTTTTTTAAGTATGAAGAGGAGACTTAATATACAGGCATCAAGGGACAAGTATATTTTTCTAAAAAACTTGCTTGAGTAGTATGAGTGCATATTCCCTGAATGGTCACAACAATGTCTCCCCTTCCACATTCCCTTCTTTGATGCCCCTCCTATAAAGAGTTGGTGTCTATGTCCCTTCCCCTGACTCTGGGTGAACTGGTGAGTACAAGAGAGATGATGTAGCAAAGCTAGTTCTAAAAAGTGACAGTCTCTGCTTAGTTCTCTTAGACCTTAGTCATTGTGTTGGAGGACATGTAAGCAATTTCCTGGAGAAGCCCCCTGAAAAGGAATTGGTAGCCGGAACCTTCTCACCAGCCTTGACTGAGCTGTCCTGGAAGCTGATCCTCCCATCCCAGCTGAGTCCCCCAGCTCACTGTCATGCGGTACCGCAGTGGCTGTCCCCATGGAGATGCAACAAAATGCACATTGTGAGTAAAATAAAAAATTTCATTGCACTATGAATTTTGGCATGTTCTTTAGGCAGTGTAGGATTCCTATATTAGGGAATCATACTTAACCTTGTGGGGACTTACATTTGAGAGGATTTTCCTTTCCTTTCTAGAATAGGCTTGAAAAATTGTAAGCTGCAGACTAAATTATGGGCCAGCACTCAGTGTGGTTTCTGCCTTTTAAAAGGATCCTGTAAAGAAAAATATAAAATATAACCACCCTGCAAATAAACAAACAAAAATATGAAGGGTATATGATGGACTGTCGAAGGCTGCCAAGACTCAACTATTTACTATCTGGCCCTCTACAGAAAAGGTTTGCTGATCTTTGCTCCATAATAATGTTGTTCTACAAATCCATCTTCTCTCAGGAGCTTAGTGGAAATTAATGCCACAAGTTGTGCATTAGAAGAAAAATTGACAATAATAGGAACTCTTAGAAATCCTTCTCTAGGCATCCTAACATAACTCTTCCTACAAGTAGGTGAACTTCAAAAGCAACTGCACATTTTACTGAGTACCTTCATGCAAACTTTTTGATTTCTTCATTAAGCTGTAACAGTCGATAGTTTAAGAAAAATGTATTTGTATTGTTATACCCCAGAATCCTAAGTCAATGAGCAGGAAATTTTGGGGAGATTTTACACGAGATCTAGAAATAGATTATCTCCTTTTCTTCCCTTCCAAACACAGACATCTGATATATCTTTACATTTCTATCTGAGGCTGACATAATTTAAATTAGAGAAGAAGGAGATTTTGCATGCAGTTGTATTTGTATATTGTGGGAATACGTTGGAACTAAAGGTTTCAAGCTAGACCTAGAAAGTGTGACCACATGACCACCAAAAATCTTAGCATTTCTTTTTTAAGTTTACTTAATTGATTAAATTAAGACCAAGTGTCAAAATCAACTACCAGCCTAGAGTTATGCTAAACAGTTTTGCTCTTCCATAAATACCATGTGCCAGAAAAATCACATGATTTGGTTAAAAAATAATTTTCTTATAGTACTTTTCCATTGAACAGAATTTTTTAAATCACATCTCTTTAATTTGAGTCAATAATTGTTGCTTTCCAAATTTTTATTAATATGCTTTGGTGATAAGAGTATATTAGTTATAACGGTTGGATTCAGACAGAAAAATAATGGGAGTCTGAGATTTTGAATCCTGTTTACTCCTCATTGGATTTGGGAGGTGGGAGATAAGAATCTGATTTCAAGCCTTCCTTTTGTCTGAGAGAGAGATTCAAACTCATGTCACATTTATTCTGTGAAGATTTTCTTTTTTTCACTGTTTGATCAAACTGCTGTTGTTTGAAAGCTTGGGTTTTGAATTGGTAAAAATTTTAATTAGAAATATCTTTGGCGTTTAAACTACTCTCGCTTTGCCATTTGCCAGTGAAATATGTCAAAGGAAAATCATGACTATCAAAGAAATGAGTTTCACAATTAGCACGCCTGTAAGTATTGTCTCTCTCTGTCCTTTACTAGGGTTCTTGGTGATTTTAAGAGAAAACAACATAATGCAGGCCTGAGACAGCTCTACTTGAGCCCTTGATAGGCTGGAAATTGCTGTGGAGCTTTAATTTTTGAAATATGTTTCAGCACAAGGTAAAATTGATGTGATGACATAAAGAAGCAAAACAAGTAACAACCTCTCAAAGAGATTCAACATAATTGTTACAAAGTGAAAAACCTTTTAGAACCCCCATACATTTCATCAAGAATTGTGTTGTTTTCCATTACGGTTTTTATAGAGCTTCTGTAATATTGGTTCATAAAATGTGTGTCTGCAGAAATTATCTACGGAAGCTAAGGGTAGAAAAGACCTGTTAGGGCATCTATTTCATTTACAAGCCATCAATAACTAACGTGAGACACGACAATAATGCAGCATTAAGGTTATACATTGAAACACAGAAGTCAGGAAATGCAAAAATCTAGGATCTTATAATAACATGAAACACTCATAGTGCACAGATAAAATATTTTTGATTGCTAATTATATTGTTAAGTGTTATACCTTAAAATTGAAGTACATGAAATATGAGCAAGCTAATGTTCCCTTGAGATACTTAACTTGCATTTCCTGGCTTTTATGTTTAAATTGGAAACTTTTAAAGTTTCATTGACATAGATTTTTGTTTTTCATTTCCTTCCTTTATTTTTGAAGAAAATAAAAAAAAAACCCAACTCCATTGATCCCTAATGTTATTAACAGCATTGAGAATTACCCTCAGCCTCCATAGAGCTTTGTGAAGTGATTTTAACATCAGGCTGGTAAAAATAATCAGAATCACAGCCTATAGACGAGAGGATGTGGTTATCCATGTCTGTGAGCATGGGCCCAGTGTTGCGGTTTAACCTTTTCATTTAAGTATGGAACTGAGGTTCCTAAACAGAGGGACTCTGGGCAGCATTTGTAGATTTCTCAGTTTCATTAAGTACAATTCTAAAGGGAATCAGAGGTAGTGAGATATTCACATCTGATACATTTTTGTTTAAGGAAAACTTTTTTAAAGTTCTGTAAGAGAATTTCAATCAAACATGGCACCAGAGACTATAAAATGGGAAATCTCATGCATGTACCTTCAAGAAAACAAAACTTAAGGACGAATAAAAGACTGAGAGACTGATTTTCAGAAAATTCGCTAAGACTTATCCTTGGAACAATGGTCAAGAATCTCTCCTCTTCTAAACTTGCTGCTGGAACTTGTCGAAATTTCATAAATTGTCAAAGCAAAACTAATGAATCACCAAAATAGTCATTGGTAAGGGATTATTATGCACACATCAAGAGAACAGTTTTCAAGCCAGTTCTCAAAACATGGAATGATATTCAAGGGTGTATTATTAAAAGGTAGCTTATGTAAGGTGAAAACTGATTATTCTTCATAGTAACTGGTTGTAACATTGGAAATTTCTTAAATGATGAGAAAGTAATCAAAGGTTGCCCCCTGTCCACTTTGGGAAATTTTGCTTATGGTTTCTAGAGACTTAAATAAGACATTATTTAGGTCACATCAGTCTCACAAAATGGGCTGAACTGAACTTTATTTGTATAACTGAGTTGGTTTTATCTGCTCTGGAATGTTTAGATCTAGCCCGTATTTCCTTCCTTATTTGTTTGTTTTGGTCTCTGCATTTGAATTTAACAGACTCTTCAGTAAACTCTTCAGAAGTATAGGCTTTCCCAAACCCTCAAGGAGACTGCCGTTGGTTTGCTACAGTTCATGTGTCTCAAGTTACAATTCTAAAATAAACTTTAAAAAATAATTTTGAGCTTGTATCAGTTTACCCCTTATTTAAGTCAACAGGTAGAGTCTCCCTTTCAAAAGACTATTCCTAGTAAGACAAATAAAAGAGAGAGGGGAGTACAGAAAACAACAGTAGAACGAGACTTGTGTTATGAGATTAGAAACTGAATATAAATTTAAGTCAGAAAATTGAAGATGGCAAAGACCTCAGTGGGTTAGAGGAAGGACGGACAGGGGAGGGTATGACATCTGTATTAATACTCCACCATGTATGGACTAAAACACAAATGACTGATATGGTAGAGTGTCCCCATGCACCTCCAGCTTACTTCTTATTGTCGGCAGAAGGATCCTGAACACACAAATGTAGTTGTGTCCTAATCTGCACAACCTGTGACTACGTTACTCTACAGGGCAAAATACATTTTGCAGGTATGATGAGTTAAGGATCTTGAGATGGGAAGATTATCCTGGAATATCCCAGTGGGCCTAACATAACGATGACGATGGATCCTTAAGAAGGACGGATGGAGATACTGTAATGGAGGTAGAGGTCTGAGTTATGCAATTACTGACTTTCATGATGAAAGTGGCCAAGGAATGCCACTGGTGACTTCTAGAGGCTGGGAAAGCAACAGATGGATTTTCCTCTAGAGCCTCTAGAAGCAACAGAGTCTTTCTAACACTCTGATTTTAGCCCTTTGAGGCCCATTTTGGACTTTTGACTGTCAAAACCGTAAGATGATAAATTTAGCTGGTTTTAAGCCATAATTTTGTGGTAATTTGCTACTACAGCAACAAGGACATGAAATGAATACACCTCTATAACTCATAATGAAAGCCTCATATTACTTTGTCTCAAAGATGCTAGCTATTGTCAGACACAAAACTAATTTCATAACAGACTTGCCAGTAGGCACAAAAGACAGCATTTGTTTTACACACTAACAAAGCTTCTTTCGATGTAATCATATACTTTTATCATTTTAAATATGGCAGTTGAATTGGAGTCCAAGTTTTTCTTAGAAATTCTAATGATTCTTCTGCTGTTCCTTAGGCTGTTAGAAATTGTGTCATTTGGTCTTAACATGCTGCTTTTCCAAAGCCATGCTTATGATTTCTTTTGAAATGTTTCGAGGAGTTGTGTTTGCTTTTGCTTCTGTAAATTTGTCATTGTACTTTTTCTTTAATTGAATTGCATGTTGCTGGAAGTTTAATAGCTTCTCTTGAAAACCTCATGGAAGCATTTGTCAAGGCAGACGTTGGTGCCCCTGTGATAGTCCTTCACCACGCACGAATCAACCATGCAATGCTTCACTGCCTTTAAAAGTCCTATGATTTATTCCAAAACTCTGGCAATGTCTTCTGTCTCTAATTGCATTACCTGGATGTGACAGACAGTCTTTGGCATATTCAAGCTGCCTCATAGCCCTCATAGTATCATCTTTTTCGAAGACATTTAAGTGACAATTAGAGATCCATATTTCAGCGAAAATTAAATTGCCTGTGATACACCGATACAAAGAACTCAAATGAGTTGATGAACAAACACCCTTTCTGCACAGTCATTTCCTAAACTCCAGATAAAAACAACTGGGTTTGCTTTTCAGCTGAATAGATTATTTTGTATTGGTTCTGTGTCACCTCTTGAATTGTAGAGAGATAAAAAAAAATTTGCCCTTTTGGATTCTAGGAAATATGGTAATATTATGAACAATGGCTAATACAGCAGAATCCCAAAGAGGAAATACGTCTGGGAGAAGCTAAAACTTCCCTCAGAGTGCAGGATTAGCAGGACTAGAGACAGTAGTCAGACGGAGTGGCGCTGATTGTCTCTCTCTTTACGACTTCATGTCCTTGTCCCCTTTTCTGTTCCCACAGTCTATAAGAACTCAGTCATCTATAAAACACGTGCTTCTCTTTCCAGCCTCTGTGTGGTCGGGCCTGAGTTCTCTGTCTGCTTGGCAGCTGCTCTAAGCAGAGTAGTTAAAGGAATGTGTCCTAGACTCAAATGACTGGAGTATGGGCCCCACCACTAACTAATTTCTAAAAGGCAAACTAAGATCTATCTCAGAGGTTTACAGTGAAGATAGGTAAAATAACACAGGGAAATGTTTATCAACAATGATAGGCTTCCAATAAATTATATTTAAGAAGGACAGGAAGAAAATAAGCACCATCACATATGTTACTTCTTTCCAAAAATAAGGAATTATTTCTATTCCTCACAGGGATGCTTTCCATATCTATCAATTCAGTTATACTTGGAAGCCATTTTTGACCATCTTCTTCACGCATGCCTGGTGCTAGTTTTACTGTTCTCAGGGGAATTGATGGTATTCCAGGAAATGTACAGATGCTGTGTAAGGGGGGAAAGTGCCCATGTGATGTTAGTGAGCTGGGCAGTAGTTAACAGTGATAAAACATATCATCATGGGGAAAAGAAACCAGTGTAGAACTGAGCTCAATTCCTAATACAATAAGGTCAAGTGAGGATTTATATTTAGGGATTAGAGTGAAGAGATCAGTGGATGAAAAATTGCTAAGAGGAGACATCAAAGGTAGAGGGAATCTTACTAAATCAATTTAACAGGATTTATGCTGAAGGCAAGATTTCAGATATCAAACTAGGGGTTGTGAAACTTGATCAGACTTCAAGGGTGATCTGATATCAAGAGTTCAGGAATGACATCGTAAAAGTCTTCCTAAAACTGGCGTTGCTAGGATTGACACAGAAGGTGAAGGTCAAGGCATAGTAAAGAACCAATGGCAAACAGTGGGAGAAAGCCCTCTTTTTCTCTACATTCTCTCTTTCCTCTTACTGCTTTAGTTAGCCTTGCATTTAACAGAAGACCTTCTTTGGGCAAACTTATGTCAGGGTTTTTCTCTGAAAGTGAATGTTGCTTGGAGAAGGGAGGTTAAAAAGAGGCATTCTAAGCAATCCATGCCGATGTCTTTTCCTGACACTGAAAAATAATATAGCAGGAATATTTGATCTTTCTTAGGTAGATCTCTTCTAGTCTGTCCCAAAGGCACATCTCTAGGTGTGGTGTGGTATAAATGCAGGGAGTCTGTGTGAGTTATTACTCCTCACTGCTGGGTGACTCTAGCGGATGATCTTCTCCACTCCCTGTTCTGATCTGCACTGGGTCTCAAAGAAATTGGAGCACATTTTTAAAAACCAAAATATCTTAATTAACATGTGCTTTCATAGGTTGAAAGCACTAATCACTGTGACTTTTAAATTCTCACACTGCCTGATTACAATATTTCCTCGGAGGTATTTGTAAGAACCTTTACTTGTTCTGAAGATGTGGTAAGCTAAAGGATAATTTCTCTTTAAAAGTGTTTTCTGCACAGTTGAGTTAATGGTCACGGATTACTTTCACCCTTGGGATAAGTGTGCATCCGAAAACACCCACATGTGTTACATAGACACACAGATACATACATCAATTATTGATATCATTTAAATAAAGACTTTGGTGTTAGAAAGCAATTGGAAATTGGTCAAGACACATCTCAAAAAAGAGAACAAGACTTTTAAACTTGGAAGAAATCACTATTTTCTCTATTCTCTAACCTTTGGTATATTATTTATCTATTGGGTTGCAGTGAGCTTTAATATTTGAAAAAGGTCGTATGAATCGCCAGATTCACATACCTTATTTGAATAATGTAGGCAGCAGGGGTCTAGAGAATTAGCGTACTTAGAATAGGAAACGTGGTTTTCCAGCCCAGACTCATTTCTGCCCCTGATTTGTTGTTTGACCTGAGGTGAGTCATTCTCTCCTTTGTCTGTCAATGGTGATAATGAGATCTCTTCTTTTCCTTTTAAAATAGATGTTGTAAAGAATGCAATAATCTCCTAACTGTCCTTTCCCCTTTCCACACTCCCTCCTAAAACTACCTATAGACTACTTTTCCAAAGCATTCTTTGAACCTAGCCCCCTGTTCAAAAATACCTAGCTCTTTCCCCTGCCATGACATCAGGGTCCTTCCATTTTAATCACAAGCAATTGCTGACCATCTTCAATGCACTTGACACTGTACGGTGTGCACTTTTAATATTAACTCTTAATCTTCATGCCACCATGAGCATAGCTATACATGCTCACACCTTTATAAAATACAAAGATAATAAAATCTGTAAAAAGCATAAATTTGAAGGCAGATCTGTTGGATTCTTGACTCTTTCTCTTTCCATACGCATATTCATGCTGTTGATACTTCATTGTGGCTTTATATTTATTCTCTCTCTCTCTCTCTCTCTCTCTGTCTCTTTCTCTCTGTCTCTCTGTCTCTCTGTCTCTCTGTCTCTCTCTCTCTCTCTCTGTCTCTCTCTCTCTCTCTCTGTCTCCCTCTCTCTCTCTCTCTCTCTCCAGTGTAAACCATTTACTTCCCTGCATTTGCTCTGCCACCACTCCAAGTCTCTTGAATGAGCTGCTGAGTGCCCCTCACTTGCATCCCACCCACTATTTGTGATTTGTGTTCCAGTGTTCCATGTAGAGGGTACAGTGTTTCTTTTAAAATGAAACCATGGCATCTACTTCAAATATCCGATTGGTCTACATTCTCTTTAGGAAAAATGTTATTCTCTACCATGATCTTCAGGAGCATATGTGCCCTGTTTCAAGATTGAGTCTCAATCTCCTTTTGACAAAAAGGTGGTATTTTTAGAAATGTACATACATCTGCCCCAGGTTGTTTACTTTTGCTGTTACCCAAACCTGGCACATCGTAACCCTAAACTTTCATGTGAAAAACCCCTTCTCATCGATCAGGTATCATTTCCTGGAGTTCTAGTTTCAGGTCAGTATATGTAGATATATACCATTCTTTAAAAAAAAAAACCAAAAAACAAAACTGTGGTGCCCTGATGGCCTAATGGTTTAAACCTAGGCATAGTCTACATACATCTCAAGTCCCAGTTCAAGATGTGGGGCTGGGGAACAACCAATGATGAATAACTGAATAAAGTAAATAAAGGGCTTCTTTAAAAAATTTGACAACATTATATTTATCATACAGATGCTCCTTAATTCAGTTAACCTGTCTTCTGCCAAGAGGCATTTAGATTCTGCTCAGTCTTTTGGAATTACAAAAAAAGAAAGAAAACCTTGCACTATGAATGATCACATGTGCATATTAGTACATTCAAAAGAGATTATTTATAGGAATAATTACCTGAATTGGAATTACTGCATCCAAGGGTATAAGATTATTATTTTTGATAGATTTGCCATGCCAGAGAGTTTAATTTTACTTTTTCTAGCTTTATTGAGTTAAAATTGGCAAGTAAAAATTATATATATTTAAGGTATACAGTATGATGGTTCAATCCATATCGTGAAATAATTACCCCAATCAAATTAATTAACACATCCATCACATCACATAGTTCTGTGTGGTGTGTGTGTGTGTGTGTGTGTGTGTGTGTATGTATGTAGAGAATATTTAGGATCTATTCTATTAGAAAATTTTAAGTATACAATATAGTATTGTTAACTATATTAATTATAGTCACCATACTATACATTGGACTCCCAGAACTTATTCATCTTGTAGCTGAAAGTTTGTGTCCTTTGACTGGCATCTCCTACTTTCCTGTCTCTCAATCTTTGGTAATCATTCTTCTACTCAGATTGTAATTTTTTTTTAAAGAAAGGTGCAGGCAGCAATGAAGGTAAGTAGGTAGGCAGACAGGAAAAGAGAGGAGAAAGAAGCTCTTTATTTTTATTTTCATTTAGTTGTTCGAACTGGTTGCCTCTCCGCTGGATCCAGGACTTGAACCCAGGGACATGTGGTCTGTGCTCCTTCAGAGGAGATTAACCCAACTGCTCCTCTACTGGGGTACACCAAAAGTTTAATTTTAAAATGAAACTAAGGAAAGGACATTTTCAGAAGCTAAGCTTAGGTAGTTGTGACACATAGCGTAGATGTCCTAAATGATTTTTCTTGATGTGCACTTATCTCAGCAGGTCTTTAGATAGGAAATTTTTTCTGAGCACAGCCTCCCACATTCCCTGTTGCTATCAAAAGAATGAACCACAGGGTTAGTGGTACTTGAATTATAACAAGAGTTGACCTCCTGCTATGAACACTGAAAAGCCTGAGTTGTGTTTTTGCCTGGATGGAGGATTCTGAGATTCTCTATGTTGATGAACCAGGGAGTTTCCTTTACTGAATCTGTCACCTTCATACTTAGAAGAGTTAGTACCAAGGGCGCCTTCTCCAAAAGTTTCTCTGAGTACACCAAAAGAAGGTGTCTTTCCCTTTCCTGCACTCCTTCCACACTTACTGGCTGCACTATTTATTTGGCCTTAAAAATGCTGTACTGTCTCATTTGTTATTTACCTCTTTTGTGCATCTTCCTCATTTGGGTTGTATGGTACTCAAGGGCACATCCTTTTCTTATTTCCACATCTAATTTAGCGACTCCCACATTCTAGCCGCAAACCATGAGAATGACTATGTTACAGATGGTCCACTACTGTGAATAGCGTCTGACCTCTCAACATTCTTCAAACCAGTTCTCCTTTTGGCCTCCGACATTCCAGTAGGAGGCTCCTGTCCCAGCGCTGGAGCTGATCTGAGGCGTGGAATATTTTCCATATGATTTTCATACCAATAAGAGCCTCTAACCTTGACTTCATTAGCTGTTTTCTAACCAACTGAGCCCATGACTCAACATTATTAAGGCAAAAATTCCATTGCAATTCAGTGTTACACTGACTCTTAAGAAGCAATCAAACTATAACCTGTAGAAGAGAAGCATCAGAAAGTTGTCAGTGAAAGAAAGTTGGGGTTATATGATCAGTTGCTTGTCATGTCACTTATAGTAAGCTTTCTTAATAATGAGCTAAGTAGTGATCTAATGATCTATTGTCTATGATCCACAAATGTAGACAAAGACTGCTAATGACTACGTGTAGTCATTATTGATATTTTCATGTCCTGCTATTGTAACATTTGACAGGCCCGCACAATTTAGTGCTTTTGCCGCTGCCAAGTTATGTGTCTCAAAAGCTTTTTCTGAAGTACATGCAATGAGAAGAAACCTTTGTTCCGATCCCTGAATATTTTGCATTTTATGCAGTCTAGTTGATTGACAGGTTGTTGTCACAAGATTTCTCAAAAAGCTGCTGGTACTTTTGCCTTCTTCCCAGGAAGAGAGCATTGACTGGGTCTAGTGCTCGTTGAAATGAGGTATTGGATACTTGGGTACTATGAGTCATGACTGGACCCAAACCAGCTGAGTGTGCCTAATTTTAATTTATTAAGTTGGGCCTTTGGTAGTGAATAGTTATTGATTTGCTGCTACATACTATGAAAACAAAACCGTGGTATACAATACTTAGTACAGATTAGGCATAGCTCCTTGTTTATGAATGATTAGTATTATTTGAGTCCTAATGCTATTTACTGATTAATATTTGACACACAGCTATAGTAAACAGGAGATAGAAATTAATTCAGGTAATTTGTGCCCTACAAACTTTTAGTCTCATTTAGGTTTTGCAGTTTAGATCTTTTGGAACGAATTTTAACCAAAGTCAAACTTAACTAAGGTTATCCCTATAACAAATGTGCTGTAGCAAAGGCGATTTCTTCCTGGAGATTTGACTACTTTTCTTAGTAGCCTTTAAACCAAGAATCCCTTTTAGAGATAAAAAGTATCATATGTAATTTTTTAAAGCTTCAATATTTTGTGTCATTGCTGGTATACAATAACTTCATAAATGCCTTCTAGTGGTTTTAAACATTTGTACAAATGCTTTTTTCTGGTTAAGTGTTTTGCTGTTCTTCTTTACTTCTGTCTTTGAAGTTCATCATAAAATTCCTTTAACCATTCAGCTATTTGTCTTCTACCATTTATTCATTCAATGCACATTTATTAGGCATTAACTCTCCTCGTGAATTACGAGAACATGATTACCTATGAAGTAGTTTCATCTTTTCTTGGAATGGTACGAATGCCTGAGCATCTAGTAAACATTTTTAGGAAGACGTATCAATATATTGGTACTTTATCAATACTGTGCGATGGTACACAAACTGAATATTCATTATCTGCAAATGTTGGAAATTATACAATAAACACTGAGTCAGTAGTGGGGGACTTTGATAAATTCAGATATTATAAGTTTATTTAAGGTGGTGTAAATAAGGTGTAAATAAATATAAACAACACTGCCAACCATTCCTGAAGCAATAACACACTACTTGATAATTATGAACAAGCTTCTTTAATGCTTCATCTCTATTCAAGGAAGGATCCAGAAGTTAAAAAATGTCAGAATATTTCTTTCACCTTGGGTTATGTGAAGGTGTTGTCTTCAGTCAGCATTGTTAAATGTCAAACAGATGAATAGATTTAATCATGATCCTCATATTGATAATATACTGTGGCTGTGAATTGGTGATAAAAAATAAAGCAATCAACATTTTTAACCTTTTATTATTGGAAATTTCAAACATAAAACACAAATAGTGTAATGAACCCTTACATGTCCATCATTCAGTTATCATTGGGTTAAGAAATGATTAATATTCAGTCATTCTTGTTCTATCTTTGCTCTCACCTACTTCCAATCCCTACTTTACTATTATTATTAATATTTATAATTGTAGGAGTTCTATTACCTCTTATTGAATCAGGAACTTGATACAATTCTAATTTATCTTGTTATGATAAAGACATTGAAATATACAAATCTTAGCTACCTAAGTTTCACACACATATGTACTCTGGTAACCCCAGTTATACCATGATTAGCAACAAGATTTACAGTTATTATTGTGGATGCTCTGGGTATTTATATGGAAGAGAGGGAAATTCTCCCTCCATCTACTCCCTAATGTTCAAGTCTGGTAGTTGAGTCTTGTATATATGCCGGAAGGGCATTCAGTGGGTGAAATTTTGCTTCCAAGCTAATGACTTCTTAATATTCTTCTCAAGTATAGTTGCTGTGAAATATCCTCCTTTTCAAGGGAGGTAGCGATCATGAATTGGAGGAGGAGGAAGCAAAGGAAGAATCTCCAAGTTCATGTAATTCTCAGGCCTTTTCTTTTGTTAGAAATTGATCTATATTAGGCTTTTACCTATATGATACGTTTTTATCTTTGCTCCTTAGTAACTCATTTTAGACTATATAAAAGTAGCTTTAACATACCCTGAGATTTCTTTAACCTCTTACTGAGTCAGGAAATTGATACACTTTTAATTTATCCGGATATGTCTTAGCTTTGGTTGTTGAAGTTGCTTTGGTGTAGTTGAGTGAAGGATGAGACAGTGGAATCTTTGAGGTACACTGGGGATGTATACAAAATATAGAACACTACTGACAAATAAACCCTTAGTTCTGTGTACCAGAGATCGTCACAATATTTCTTTGTTCTGTTGCATTGAACATTGTCTACTAAAACACAGATATCTAAAAAATAAAGTAAAAATTCTTCACTTGCTGCCAATGTATTGTTACTTATTCTTAGTCATTGGTTATTTGCAAGGCTGATCATTATAATTCTGCAGAAAACTACCTGTCTTCCTGTGTCACTCTTGAATAATCAAAATCCAGAGCTTTAATAAGGTGCTCCTCATTTACAAGGTTAATTCCTCCAATAACGATGTCTCCACTCTCACACACATTTCGGAGCTGAGAATTTATTGCATGGGGCACAAGCTCCTTGGATATGCAGTGTAAATAACCTTATTAAGAATGCAATGAGAGGATATATATTACTGTTTGGTTGGGTCAGAAGGGTAAACACAACAAGAAAATGAGGCATTTACCACTAAGCAGTCTAGCCGATTTATTTTACTGTGCATTTTTTTCATTTTGAGCCTTTTAAAGCCCAGGCTGTCTGGGTATTCTGCCCTCACTTAGGCATTCATTCAGAGATGCTAAATTCTAGACGGTGTGGGAAGTGTGCCAAGGACTATGTGTTAACTGATTTTAGAAGTAAGATAATGGTTCAGGCAAGGGTGCATTGATAGTAAAGCTGTCTTTTTCTTTTGTGTCCCATGTGTTTCTGTTAGGATTCACTATTTGAAATATCATGGAGAACTTCTCCCTGCTAATGTAAATAAAACTCAAGGGTTATCCAGATCTGAGTGGTGGCACAGCTTTAAGCAGAGGCCAGAACCAAGATGGAGGAGGATAGACTAATTCTTCAGCCGTGTCCTACAGATGGTCTGTATTTTCAGTTCAGCTCTAAGTACTTTGAAGTAGTCACTATTCTTTTCTGTCAAGAGAGCACTCAGTATAATGTGCCAGTGGGAAGAATGTTGTTCATCCAGTGGTCTTCTGAGACTCAAGGTCACCTTTCATATAACAGAAAACACTATATCAAAGCTATGTATCCTCAGGGTTCTTCCCCCAAGGGTTACTTAGCCTTGCAGTGTATACTTTTCCTAGTCTTTGAAATAATGAAATATTTCAGGTATTTTTGGGAAGGTATCAGTGTCTTTCAAGCCAGTGACAACTGCTATAATATTTCTTTACCAGCTAATAATTATGGATTACTGTTGGCTGTATTGTAAATATTATGAACTGGTGTGGACTCATGAGAAAAGCAATTGATTTTATGATGATCCCAAAATAAGTCGTATCGAGTGCCTCTTATAATCTGTTTATTTTCCTTAATAAATAGCTTGTTGAGACTTAACTCATTATTTCATTCTCTTGTTTGTAGGGAGACGATTATGTATCTATCTTTCTTTCTTTGATTCAGCTCCCCAAGGTTCATTGTTGGCTTACTTTTTTCCTATTTACACTTATCTAAAAAAAAAGATTGTTTCTCAGTTTTCATTGTTCCAAATCTTTGCCTCATGAAGGAAGAATGTTTATTTTACTTAAATGTTTAAATTGAATCAGCAACAAGATTTAGAGATAACTAACAGAGGACTTGTGATCATGTAGTGAAAGGACCAGGAAACTGAAATTTTGAAGGAGCAGGTACTATTCTTCCAGTGGACTCTGGATTCAGATCCATAAAGGTAAAAATGCGTTACATAAAATATAAAGCCTTTTTCAAACAATGGATCACCTCCTTATCCATAGGAGACCGACTCATATGGCCCAGCCTCTGTGGCTTTGTGATGCTCAATTCTGTTCTAAATTTTACGAGTATGCCCTGCAGAGTCAGCAATTAGAACAATTGTTGCCACTTCAGAATGTTTTTTATGGTAATATTTATTATTGATTGAGCTCACTATGTTGAATTCCATTTAGAATATTGAAATTGCACCTCAGTCTTTATTTCACACCACACCCACCGCCAGGGTTCCAGTGTCCTTTACCGCCACCCTGTTCCCCTCGTTAGCCGTCTCCCCAAAACCAGTCCAGAGTTATTTTTGCTGGAATATGTATGTTCATTCGTTTCATTTCATTGTATTCCACTTATGAGTGAAACCGTATTGTATTTCTCTTTTTCTTTCTATTTCACTTAGCATGATCCCCTCCAGTACCATCTAGATTGTAGCAAAGGGCACAATTTCTTTTTATTTTTTATTTTTAATAGTGGTATATAATCCTACTGAGTATATGTACCACAGCTTGTTTTTCCATGATCTGTTGATGGGTATTTAGGTTGTTTCCATGTCTTAGCTATGGTGAATTATTTTGTTTTATTTTTTGAAGTTTGAACTCTTGGTGAAATAAAATTTCTTTGTCTTGTTAAACTCCTTTTAAAGAAGCCTGTGTTGGGAGTGAGAAGGCTCCATTTCTTTCCCTGGTTTGAATCAACCAGTGAAGACGTTGATATTCTTAACGGTTGGGATCTGGGTTTCTTTTTGTTAAACAAGTTGGGTTGGGTTCCCTAATGTTTTATATTCCTACCAGCTCTAAAATTCTCTCCTCCTTACCTTTAAAAAATTATTTTAGTCTTGTTAATTACATAATTTTGATTCATGATAATCAACTGAGTCTTAGAAATTTAAATCTATGTTGGTATCTGACAAAAATATCTGATTTTCTAAAACCCATGTGGAGCTTTTAGGCTCCAGCTGATTAGGCTGGAGTCCTGGAGTTGGACTTGGGGATCTCTTTAAGGAAGAGGTTGCAGTTAAATGACCATTTTCAGCAGCGGTGATACCTCAGGAAGCGTCTCAGAGGTTGATCTGAAGCCAGACTTCGCAGGTAACCCTAACAGAGAACAGTAGGCCTGCCTATTTCTGCCCAGCCTGGGCCCCTCCAATGATCCTTCCTTGCTCTGGAGCTATCTGTTGGGTTACCTGAGACTTTTCCAGATTGGAAGCCACCCCCAAGGAATTCCCTGCCCGTTTCTGCTTTGTTCCTCCTTTCCGTTCAAGTGTTAGCTCTGTGATGAACCTGAAAGCTCTTCAGGTTCATCTGTGCTTCCTCTTCTTTTGTCCTTCACAGATACTGCCCACACTTTATCCCCAGGCCCAGTGGATCTCTTGCACTCCTAACGCCATCTCAGCATCCAGAAGAACTGAACCAGCACATCAGGAAATTCATGCCATGTTGGAGTATAAAAGAGACATTGAAAACTTCACTTTTGGGTTTATTTGAAAAGGGCTTTTTTGGACTGTTTCAATAAAGAGGTGATCAGCAAGAAGGAGATTCCTTAGCTCCTCAGACCAGACCTCTTGTACTCACAGTTCATTGTAACTCATGCAACTGTTCAGGTGCAATCTCTAGCTTGATGAACAAATGGCAGATTGGAAAGGTGTAGGCAGGAATGAAGATAAGCAGGAAGGCAGAGAACAAAGTAAAAAACTATTTATTTTACTTAGTTGTTCATCTCGGTTGTTTCCCCCAGCCCTGAGTTTTGAACCAGGAATCTTGGGATGTATGTGGACAGTACCACAGTGGACTAACCCACTAGGCTACCAGGGCATATTGGTACTGTCCTTGGTAGTCAGAGATGAGAGAATAGAGAAGGGGATATTTGAGGAATGGTGCTATAGTTTCCACAGAACCTGCAAAGGAGTCCATAGATAGTAGAATTTCATGAAGCAGATTAAGTCAGAACCAGAAGTAGGACATGAAGTCTGTAGAATTACTTCTGCCTTTGGAAGGGCTCTGCCTTTGGAAGAGCCTGTGACCAGGGCACTCATGCAAGACAATGCTTAGGGTTTGATTTAATTTTGTCATCTTGAAATTCTCAATATTTTTATCTTTAAATTTATATTTTGTAACTAAAGTCATTCTGATGGAATGATGGAGCTTGCACTGGGGTCTTGTATATTCTACTTGCATATAGTGCTGCTTCCTGTTACTTTTCTGTCTTCCCTGGTCAGGTGCCCAGACACCCGCAACTTTGCCTTTACCCAAGGATTTCTGCTCCCTCTGTCCTCAGTGGGGCTTTAGACATGAGCATAAAGTGGGTCCTTGGAAGGTTCTACACTTTTCTAATAGTGTCTCATCCCCAAGGCAGTAGGACATTAAAAGCAAATAAAAACCACTATGACAAGGGTGTGTCTGGTGGCCTAGTGGTCTAGTATACCTTGGAGCAGTCCCACATATATCCCAAGGTCCAGGGTTCAAGACCCGGGGTCAGGGTGAATAACAACTGTGAACAGCTAAATAAAAAAAAAAAAAATGAATAAAGCTCTTCCTTCTCTTCTCTCTTCCTTCATTCCTGTTTGCTTACTCATCTTTATTCCTGCCTGTACTTTTCCTTAAAAAAAAAAAAACCACCATGACAGGTTGAAAGATTGTGGAACAGGAAAAGCTATCCCCCTACCTTTGAGCAGAGATACCTTGAACAAGGAATCTATAATCTTTATTTTGCACTGAGTCCTGCCATTGTGTAGCTGGCCTTTGTCTCAGGTCTTCATAAATATCTTTATTAAGAATTAATAAAAGCATCATCCTTTCATGTAGCTTTGTATGATGTATATATATATAAAATATAGTTGTAAAATTGTACTTAAAATGTTGAGATATTTATCATTATGCTTCCAAATCTTATTTTTCAGTTTCAAAGGTTCAAGCGCGTGACTTTATCTTTCTCTGTAGGTATTAGCCTCTGGAAGACGGAGTCATGACTCATAAACTGGTTTTTTATTTATTAAATGTAATTAATTAATTTTGAATTGCTAAATGACTGGCGATACGGATACTAAGGAGTTAGCATGTTTTCTTCTCAGAAGAGCTCTTTGGGAAATCAGATGATGTTCAGCAAACTCAGACAAAGGTGTTCACATGATCTTTAGAAATGGATACGCACCCTTCCTTACTGTAGGAATCTGCCTGCTGGGAAGGCTAGAGGCTTATTCTTGTTGGTCAGTTCACACAGTTCTCTGGAGCATGCTAGAGACATAGCTACACAATATTCAATTCTCAACTCTTGTTTATGCAGATTTTACCTTCCGAAGGCATTGGGTGTTACAAACTTTTATTGTCAGTCATAGAGCTTTTCTGTCTGTTACATTTTGTTGGTATCTACCCCCTCTATGGGACATTAGTCTATTCGTCCTTATCCACAGTAACAACACATTTGTAAATAACTTTGAAGGATGGGTACCTCTCTGCTTGATCAAATATGTTGGTTGACGTTTCTTTTGGAAATTTACATTTTCCTAACTTTTTCTTTAAATTCAAGGTCTTTTGATTAACTTGTTTATAATAGAATTAAGAAAAATCTGTGTATTCAGCATTTCTTAAAGAATAAGAAATTTTTACTCTAAGTCATATTATAAGTTGTTTAAAGTATAAAGAGAATGGCTAACTAACTCTAGTCATTCTCTAATTCATCATTTTTAAGATATTTGTCAAGATAAAAGTGATTCATGCTTAACAAGCCCATTCTGCAGATTCTCTGAAGTGTATTTTGGGAGTTATTCATTTTGAAATGCCAATAAGATGTAGTTCTCCTCAGATTTAAATTGGCATCAGTACATATGATATTTAGAATTACTAGTAGAGATTCTTAAGGTTTTCCAGGAAAGGTGTGGTACAGAACTGTAAGAATTTAGTTACATTTTTATTCAAATCCTTAAGAAGAACTAAAACTGTATTTTGAAAGCAGTCTTGAGCCTACTAAACTCAATTTCTCTGCAACTGGGCAGGAATACAGATAGAATAGTCAATTTTTATATAAAAAAATCTTGTCAACTTATACAACTGGTAGCTTAGCCAAAGAAATCAGTTCACTGGGAAAAAAATGAAATGTCTTCATTTCAGGCATTTGTAAGAATCTTAATTTTCAAATGTATTTTACACATACTATCCTCTAGGAGGCCAGGAGAGATAATCATTTTTCTAAAATATGTAATTTCCCTTTTGCTTTAAGCCAAATCAGAAGTCTGCACACTCCAGTTCTCCAAATATTGTCCTTTCAGTGATTGATTAATTTATTCAACTGGTCATTTATCTAGTATTTATTGATCTCATAGGAGCTCTTTTAGGCACTAATTTAAATCTAGTAAAGACTGAACTGCTGTACCTCCACAGAGTAAAGCTGCTATCTTGTATCTGATGACAAGGTCTATAAAAATAAAGGAAGAAGTAGGTTTTTAATACTGTTTTAATTAATATTATCCTGAATGGCAACACAAGATTTTTGGAGCAGAACAAATGTATTATTTATTTGTAGCAAATCACAACATGCATTATAACATGCATTACCCTTGTACGACAATATCCTCCTTCTGTGCCAATGCAATGAGATCCAGATGTCACTTAACACATCCTAGGTCTGTATTTTAAGTGAGTGACCCCTCCAGCCCCAATTTACCATGAATCTGGATATTTAAAAAGAGAGAGAGGCAGTTATCTTCCCTCCTCTTGTGAGAAAGTTTCCTTGGAAAAGTTGTGGGAAGGATCTTGGGTGCTCAGCTTTTGGCCTCCTCATCCAGAGCAATGTGAACACATTCTTCTGGTGAGGAAAATCTCTCTGGAGTTCTCACTATTTTATTCAGTCATAAATTGCATTCTAAAGATTATGTTTTAGCCTAGTTTCCAAGTTTCAGTAAACATTTCTCAGAAACCCTTACCTATGCAGAAATAGAAATATTTTCTTGACAGTCTCACAAGAGGGTTATGATAGATTGACTTGTCAACAGTGATCTCTGAGATAGTGATCTAAGTTGAAATCTGAGAGACAAGAAGGAGCCAGCTGTGTGAAAATGGGTGAAAACAGGCCATCTGGCATAAAGATTTTAAGGTGAGAATAAACTTGGAATGTTTCAGCAGCTGAAAGAAATCCAGTGTGCCTGGAGTATAATGAAGAGAATGAAAGGAGATGTATCCCACACAGTGGGGAATAGTCAGACTTTACCAAATTTTATAGAATGTGGAGAGAATTTCAATTTTGTTCTGTAGTGTAATGGGAAATTATGGAAGGATTTTATTTTTTTATTTATCTATTTATTAGTAATTTTTCAAAGAAAGGTGCAGGAAGGAATGAAGGTAAGTAGGTAGACAGGCAGGAAGAGAAAGATGAAACACTTTTATTTATTTTTATTTAGTGTTCATCTTGGTTGTTCCCCCTGGCTCTGGAACATGAACCTAAGTCCTTGGGATGTATGTGGACCAAGTCCAGCTGCTTCCAACCACTATGCTACCAGGACATAGCTATATAAGTGTTTTGAAAGCAAGGGAGAAGTAGGGAGAACCATGAGGAAGCTATTGCAAGAGTGTGGGTTGAAAAATAAAGGAGTTTTAGCTCTGATGTTAGTAGTTATAAGAGAAGTGGGGGCTGCATTATACAAAAACTTTTTTCCCATTATTTTTCTCCATTGAATAATGTACTGACTGCCTACTATATACTATGCTGAGATGTGCAGGGTTCTGGGGGCATCACTGATTGAAAGGTTGGCTTAATATCTCTTCCTGAGATGGATGATGCAGAGAGGGTGAGGGCATGTTGTGTCTGGGATTGTAGAGATGCTACAGAGACAAAGAGAATACCCCAGCCAGACCAGGACTAAGAAAGATAGAGGAAGTCTAGGAGCTAAGGTCGTGTTCAGTTATATGTCACAGAAACTCAGTTGAAGTGTTTTTATCACACTTTATATATTTTCATGTAATGTGGAAGCTGGATGCAGACACCTGTGTAGGGTTGTTATGGTGACATGATGGCAGTGAGGTCCCAGACTCCCACTACCTTTCAGCATTGTCATCCATCATGCAAGGTTCTTGTCATGTTCACATGAAGCGCTCTTATCCTTCAGATGCTACTTTTCAATTCTAGGGAGGAAGAATGCAAAAAGGTAGAGGACAAAATATATGTTAAGTAGGTTTGCCCACTTATGAGGAAGAGAATAATACTCTGAAAAGCTCAACCCTCAGGTACCACTTATATTTTTTTTTTCCCTTAGAACATCTTCTGATTCATGGGGGTGATGAAATCAAAGTATTTTGAAACAGAAACATTATCCACTAAACTAATTTATGTTCTATTCGAAAGGGAGATAAAGGCAATTAAAAATGCCTGGTACAGGGACAATTTCTCTAGAAAGTGAGAACTAAGACCTGAAAGAAAGAAAATATCTCATTGAGAGAGTTACAAGAAATTTAAAAAAATCCTGTCATTTAACCTTTTCTTCCACACTCTTTTTTTCCCTAAAGAATAGTGATAAGACACAGTATAACAAAGGCTCTGTGTTCCTCATTTATGTAAAGTTGCTATTGAAGACACTGCTCACATTTTAGTCAGTGCTCCTTTATAGACTCTTAATGAAATCCCTCTCTCACTGTTTGACTCTAGTCCTTTAAATGTTTCATAATAGCTTTATTATATCTATTCCTCTTATAAGATCTCTTAATCCAGCTTCGAAATGACCTATTTCACATGACTGAAAAAAAATGCAATTACATAGTGATCTGGAGAAAAATATATCTGATCCTTAAAAGCTTTTCTTAACTAGATATCTAGTACAATGGACCTTGGGGCCAGTCCTCGATAAACAGAATACATGGCTGTTGATAAAAACAGACCTACACATATCACTGGCTAAAATATTTCCCTTGTAACATAGGAATTATACAAAATAAAATTAATGAAAAACATGCTGAATGATGAAAGATATTCATCTTATCCCTTCAGCTCAACTTTATGGGGAGCATTTGTTTCCTGACCCTTCGGGATCTAATTTTCATTTCTTAAAACTGGTGTAAGGAACCCCTACATGAAAAGAAGGAAGTTATGTACAGTGAGTATCATTAAAGAACCCCTTCTTATACAATTTCCACATTGAAGTGATTATAAAGTGACTTCACCACAGTTGCTTATTAAGCAATGTTCTTTCTTGATTTTAAGATGGGAGTTCAACTCTGGGTCCAAATTAAAGACATCTTCCCAAATATCTTTGCATGATCAAGTGGTTCAGATATGGGTATTCAGCAATCCCATACTTCAGAGAGCTTAGGAGCTGCTGGGCAATTCTTAGGACAAGAAATCACTACCCAGATGGCACCAGACTTGATTTACACACACCTAATACCATTGATTATATTTTGCACAAATTATCCCTGGGAACTTATTATATCTGTATAAACTCCTTTTCCTGATGACTGATTATATTAATAAACACAATAGTTTTAATATTTTCTCTCCTGTTTCATGTATGATAATTTTGGGAGTCCCCATTTAGTGTAGATTAGATTTACTCTTTCATCTTGATTGAATATTGATCTGATTGAGCATGTAGAATCTGCTGCACTCTGGCTTTTGGCTTAATGGACTAGACATTTATAGAGAGCATTTTCCTTTTTTGCATTCAGATAAGTAATCATTTGCTTAGAGCGGAGTTTAGAATTAATATGGGCAAATATAGGCATTTCACTGTAATTTTTAATCTCACATCCTTTACTTAAACCTGATATCCAGAATATCTCAGAAGAGTTGTGATAACTACTTTAAAAATGAAGAGATGCTCCAAATGTGTATATACCTTTAACACAACAGATTGCTAACTACTCTAATAGTTATTCACACACAGAGAAAAAAAGTCATGACATCACTCATTCAGTTTCTAAAGCCTGTTAGGCTCTTGAAGGTACAAATGAAGTGAATTTTCAGCAAGCTAACACTGGACTTCAGAAATGGTGAAATCAGGGAGCCACTTAGAGTTTAATCTTCTCTCTATTAAGAATTCTTTTAGAGAAACACAAGAGTTGCTCTTTGGCACCGACAAGGGCATAGGAAACCTGCTGAGTGGAAATTGGCCCAGGTACTTAAGCCCTGAATGAATTCCTTGTTCATGAAAGACTGGCCACACATACCTGTGTTCAGGAAGAGGCAAAGGGCTATGGGAAGGTGAGTCAGAAAGAATACCAATACATTTCTGTTCATTGTAAAAATGTAGTGACATTCACCAATCAGAATTCTTCTTGGGCTAAATGGGAAGATTATTTGACCTATTAATATTTCATGTAAAGGTCAACAACTGTTTCAGGAAATCTTTCTTAAAGAATATGAGATCCTGAGAAAGAACTGATCTTTTAGAAAACATGTCTCTTTAATATGCTTATCTATGTTCATTGTGGGGAAGAAATGCATTGGGTTTCAAATAACACATGGTGGTTACAAAAGTTTGTTTTACATAGACACAGTGTTTAACTCTGGGCTGAAAGGTTTGGAGCTGGAGGCAAATTGGATTCCACTTCTTCAAAGTTGAGAGTATGAAAGAGAAAGTCTTTACCCAGCAGAACTAACACATGTGGTACAGAGGTTCAATATAATACTGATTTGGGATTATTCATTCAAAGGGTTTGGTCTATTCTGAGAATTTAATAAACCAGGTTCGAATACACTTTGTCATTAAATTTGAGCTTTACGATGTGTCTTATATAGCTCAAAAGAATTATTAAGGTAACTTTTTATGCTTAGGAAAAACAATAATTACTAATACTAATAACTCTGATACTCTATTGGTGATGCCTGGAACAGGATGTTTTCTTAGGAAGTCAACTAGCTTTTACATTGACCTGACTTCAAAAATTAACCTTGCTGAAACAGGAATGATTTTATCCTTTGTATTTGAGGTAAAACTGGACAAATAGTGAATGCATGGCAGACCAGAATCAGAACTCCAATAGAATCATTCAGCCAAGTAGCAATGGTAACAATATAAAGTTAATTGTGAATAAATATAAATTCTTTCATTATGGATACAGACAAAAATTAAAGGAAAAAAATTGTGAATTTATAAGATAGGGGAGATGGAATTTAGTAGCAAATGCATGAAATTAGTTTGCTGATATAGTCATGATTCATCGAAAAGAACCAATATGTTTTTCTTCTTCTTCTCCTCCTCCTCCTCCCTTCTCACACACACACCACCACCATTGCTATTTTAATATCTATATAGATAAGTGTTAGAAAGTAGAAGCATTTAAAAAATATAATGAAGAAAATTGATAAATATTATTCAATTAATAAAAAAGTGTTCAGGGAGTGAATACGTTCCCATTTATGTTGCATTTTTATCATAACTGATGCATTTCTGTAGGTGAAAACCATAAGATTAAAAACTAAAAAATATTATTTCTGTTCTGCATCTCTTAGCCTCTGTTTTTTGGGGGGATAATGCCACCTATTGCATTCTTGACTGTTTAAAGAATTTACTGTGAAATTATGACCAATGAAATGATTAGCATTTCCCCCCTTGAAGATGTGGTACTTTTTTATCTGATAAAAATACGTAAATGGAACTGAGATGTTGGACCGCGTGAGCACTGGTATAATGGTTGTACAAATGAGCATAAGATATTCATTCTGCAGCTCAGGAAAAGGCCACTACTCATTAATTGGGCAATACTCCCCCAAAAGAATAAGATTTTAGCATGGAACTATCCCACTTTTCTTTTTTTCTAGTAAAACAACACTATTGACTTTATATAGACTTCATATAAAAGTGGTGGTTAGAAATGAAAACCTTGATCTACTCTTTTCTTGAAAAATTGGAATTTCTAGCAATGTTGGTTAACATATTCTTGCATGTCAGGGGTCCCTCGACAGAGTGGAACCCTTGTTGACTTCAGGAAAGCTCGTGTTCTCTAACTGGACAGGGTTCCTGCCACTCATACAATGTACACACACGTCCCTTCACCAAGTGGCTCATATCCCGATTTATATTACCTTCTCAACCTCATAGTCCTTGACGTTACATCCTGATCTAGCGAAAAGTGATACTCAGTTTAACTCAAAAGTTTGGGACAAATGCCCACCATTCTAGAATGCATATTAAAACTACTGTGGCCTATGTTTCTGGCTGAGCAATTTCTTAGACTCCTTGATTTTTCAAAGAAAAATGGTTCCACCTTATTATGACAATAGAGATATGATTAGAACAATTTTTCCTACCATTATCCAGTTTGTGGCTTTCAACAAAGACTTGCTGGAAATACAAACCACAATTTCAGTGCTTTTATTGGCAAGTAGGGCTGTATGGGTGAGCTGCTACAGTAATTGCACTTTTATAGCCATCAGCACTCCAATTTACAATTATTTTAAATTTAATGCTTTTGATTAGGCAGTTCCAGAAATGGGTGTGTTTAAGTAATCCAAGAAACAAGGAAATGCTTTATAAATCTAGGGGTGATTTAAAAGCTTTCTTAAAGTTATTCAATATCAGATACCTAGTACAGATAGTTCCTGGAATTGATCATCTGTGTGTAAGTATGTAAGTACCTACCAAGAGATTACAGGACTGTAAATACTACCACCACTGAATTCCTCATTGAAAATAATTTGAGTAAATGTAAATCTTGTAAACAGGAAAATATCCAAAAATACCTGAAAAAAAACAACAAAAGAGATTTAAATATCATGTGATATATGAATAATAATAATTAGTATTTCAACTGGTGGTCTTAAAGTAATACATTCAACATTGCTTTAACAATAATTCCCCCTTTTGTGGTACAACAATACATCCAATACAGTAAAACTCTAAGCCTTATAGCTGCCTGCTAACCTGTCAACTAATAATTTATGCTGATCAGAAGTAAGGCTAGTTTATTTGGCTTTTAGTCTCTTGAGATTAGAAATATTGGGTTAAATTACTTGCGGAGCTGAGAAATCAATTGCACTTATGTATAAAGCTTATTTGGGCCCTCTTTCAAGTGTGCCTGAATCCGTTTTTATAATTTGCCTACAATGCTGGGTGGCCTGAAATTCCATTAGGACATAAACCCAATTTATTTGTGAATTAAAGTAACTGGGTTACCCCTGGTTTTGTAAGTCCTGAAAAACCTATAGTTCTCCTTCCATTTAACTTTGAACAAGAAAGTCAGTAGGTATATCTCAGACATATCCATATGCCAGTTGAAAATAAAAAGTAAAGTAAGGTGATAGGGGATGTTTTATGATGTCAAAAGCTATTTTATGATTGCTGGATTTCTTCAGTCCAACTAAATATATCAATATAGACACATAGCTATATCTAGAGCTATGAGTGTCTTTATATCCTTCAGTTCAGATCCATTTTCAAACGAAAGGGAAGTCTGAAGGTGAGCCTAAACCTTTGAGTGGTACAAACATCATCAAGCATCGAGGTTTTGAGATAAAAAATTCTTAAATTTTATAAAGCATTTAGTATGACACTAAATCTTTGCTTAAAAAGAAAAAAACTATACAGGGAAAATATTTAAAATATGAAATTTATCAGAATTGACATGATAGGAAACATATAACTGAATGGCCTTAAATTTATTAAGCAAGTCAAATGGGAATAAAAATATATTCTTATAAAGAAAAATTATAATCCCTAATGAATTATTGATGTCTGTAATTTAAGGCAAATATATAATTCTTAGAAATTCTATCACAAAACAGGAAAGGCAAAATAACTTGAGCTCATTATGAAAGTCCAGATAAGCGTGGTAACAAACTATGACAAAGGCATTAAAAAAAAGAAAATGACAAAATTTTATCCTTTATAAAGCAAACATACAAATGTCAAAAAAAAAGAAAACTGTGCTAAAATGGGTCTTATTTTTTTCCTTTATTACTGAAACATTATTTCACACTTTCAAACTGTTAATTTCTATATATCATCTGTAATCACTTTACTGATTTTTTTAATTCATTTCTTGATTCAAAATACATTATAATGTGCCTCTTGTATGCTGGGCTTTCTTCTCATCTAGGAAAGCGTTAAGGAACAAGGAAAACCCACACGGGTTGCATTCAAGTATGTTTGGGAGAGAGAAGACCTATAAATAAGCAAATTGCCTAGTATGTTAGAAAATAAGAAATGCTATAAAACTACATGGGAGGGAATCATTCAGGAAGTGAGTATGGACAGTGAAGCAAGAAGGCAACCTGGGGATAGTTCTATTGCTGAGAGAGACCGTTGTGAGAAGACAGTTCAAATCAGCCATGATCTCTTCTTACCTGTCACTATCCAAATGACTGGTGAATGTCAGTTTTATCATTCCAGCATGACTTTAATAATAGAAAGACAAAATATCACCTCCATGTCCCACATTGCAAAGAAGCTTATTCTGAAAGCAAGAAAGGACATAACTCTCCTGTAAGCAAGATCCTAAAATATTGTCCTAATAACTATACTTTATTATAACTCCATGTGACAAGGAGGACTTTTTACTTTCATTTTCTAGGTTGAGCAATTCTATCATTGATAGTTTAGTTATATGTTTAAGGAAATTGGAAATGAGTCATCTAGGTTGAGGAAATGGTTACAAATCAGAGTGCCTTCCTAGTCTAAATTCAGCCTTCTTTAGGAACTAAATGGCATTCATTTTCACCTTTCCTCTGATTCTGAAACACTAAGTAAACTCTTTTCTGAATAAGGTAACTGATCAGATTTCCACTTCTGGTGCTATCAGATAGTGATAAATATTTTATTTGGCTAAAATTATTCCCTAATATAAGCATACCTGCCATGTATCACTAGTCAAATATGCAGCCTGGACACATAGTCTGTAAGTCAAGAAATACTCTTAATAAAGGTCCCAGAGTTTCGGATAACGATTTCAGGTACAATCTTTTCTTGGAAGTTTGTGGAATACCTGACATCGTGATTCCCTTCTTTTAAAAAGTAAAATAGTAAAAAATGGTGTCATCCATTTTATCTCAACTATTTTGTCTTTTCCTTTTGAAAGCCTCTAATGGAATTCTTGTCTTTTTAGCTGACCAGCTATTGAGTATGAGGGTAGTGGTATTCAATATTGATGACATGCGTGTTTTCTCATAGGATAGAAGCCACTTACTTTTTATATAGCTGACAGAGTGTATTAATTGCTACTTGAACCTGTTGCATTTTTCATTTTAACTATTAAAATGGCAAGGGACATGGCTGATATGCATTCAAAGTAAAACCTGAAACATTGCTTGAAAGCATCTACCTTGAAAGTTTCATTAAAGAATATAATAGCTTCTGGAGAAAGAGAAGCTTTGATTCCTGTTAATACAATTAGGAATTTCTAAAAAGAGGTTTCCTAGAATCATTTTGTTTCTAATGAGTTCTTAACCATAAAAAACACAAGGAGATTTGCATTAATGGTATCAAAAATGTGTGTATGCATGTATCTCATATTTACTCCTGAGTAGAATGGTTTTAGAAGTTTGCTTATTTATGGAGTTGACGCTGACTTGAAACCTGGATTTATTTGGTGTAAAAGCACCAAACTCTCAATACTAAACAGGAAATAGAAGACAATGTGAATTGCCTCTGGCTATTACTTTTTATTAGTTACGTTAGTTTTAAATTCACTTACCATTTAGGGAAAGAGTTTGGTTCAGGAGATTGACTAGACATTTTAAAAGGCCAGACTGTGATTTTAATGTCAGTTCAAAGTAGCCATAGGCAACTTCCCTCAATGAAGCCATTGAGAACAAAAATGTTGTTGAAGTATCCTGGGCCAATGGAATAAAACAAAATTTAGTAAAGGCATATACCAGTGGTATTAGCAATGTGCTGTCTCAGGATAGTCATTAGGAAACAGCTGATAGAGTAATTTAAGTCTACACCATGTGTTTCAAACTTTCACACAGACATTCCTAAACACAGTAATCTATTAAAGCAAAGCTTTGCTGCAGTCAAAGCATCTCAAAAAGCTTTCCCACTGAGTCCTGAATCCCAGCTTCCCACTTTTCTTCCAGTGAGAAATCACAATAGCTATTGGGGTGGAATGCTTCGATGATGTCTGAACCCAGTCCAAGGCTCCAGTGGCTGGTGGGGTGAGTTGTTTGGAGGCCCCTAAACAAAAGCGAAGATTATAAAGCAGGTTCAGTCTTTAGCTCATTCTTCACAATTGGGTCCTGTTATATTTCTTTTGCATTGACGACTTCTTAGTCATTATTATCCCAATCGAGCCAGTTTTCATGATGATATTCCATATCCCATTTTCATCACTATGTGAAATCTCCTATTGAAAGAACCAGGTATCTTTCACAAAGCACAACAGGACATTGATAACTGTGCAGATTAACTCCCGATCTGATCTCAGACCTTGTTTCTTACTTTATGATTTTTTTTTCGGGACCAGCAGGTCTCATCAGGCTGACGATAGCTTGCTTCACACATCCCACTCAAAGTTTCGGTGCAGTATAAAACAGAAGATCAAAAGCAGGTAACAAAAAAAAAAAAGTGCGGGAATAAAATGAAAATTGAATGAGATGTATTTGGAAAGAAGCAAAGGTCTATAAAAGATGAGCTCAGGTTTCATGTTGGGGATGATTAGCCTTGCAAAACCTTCTGAGACCTGTGGAAGCATTTGCTTGACTTAAATCCCGTTTTGTGTGTGTGTGTGTGTGTGTGTGTGTGTGTGTATGTGTGTGTGTGTGTGTGTGTATGTGTGTGTGTGAAAAGACTCCTCATAATGAGAAACTCTTCCCTCATTTGAAGGGTTGAATCTTTTCTGAAAAAGTTTGGTGAGGCCAGGCATTTGAACACTCAGTCACATGCAGCAGAACCAGGCACATGGAGGACAGCTGATTCTGCAGAGCCAGGGACTTGGGTAAGTGCCCAGCACTGAAGCCACCTAAACTGACTGTAAATGCTACCATTTTAGAAAACACAGAAACTCATTTTAATTTAATAGTGTTTTTATGACACGAAGCAACCTCCAGTAAAGTCCTTTAGTAGCGTGGTTCCAGTGATAGGTCAGGTTGGGAAGTGTCTTAAATACAGCAAAAGGACATGAAAAATATCTTCCTATAATTGGGTGCAAAAAGGTAGAAACATAATTTTACTTTGTGAACTACGGCCACAGCCCAAATATTTTGATTAGATTTGGAGAAAGTACTGACTCTTTGGCAGCTTTGTCAATTCTGAGGTTAGATCTTGAGGTCAAAGTTGTGCGAGATTTGTCACACCATTGTAGTTCACACTTAATTAAGTCTTGTTCCTAGTCCACTGCCTGTCGGCTGTTGGCCCACAGATGTTCCATTAATGGCCGCAAACAAATTCTTTATATTTGAGCTTTCTTATCAGGATTCCATCATACCGGAGCAGTTGGCTGAAGATTGATGGCATCATCTCTAATTACAAAGATGATATGATAATTGAAAATAATTATGGTCTGATTTTCTTTTAAATGAAAACTATTTTAATGATTAGTCTAGTGTTATTAGAATTGACTTGGAATCTACATAACCAGCATAATAAATCTTCCATAATTAAGAGAAAACACTGTGGTTTCCATTTCTTGGGTGATCTCTAAATCTCCTTTCATTTCAAGATCACCCTTGGTAAAACCAGTTGTTTTTGAATTTGAGGAAGACGTCTCAATTCTTAGGTTCAGGTATTTGAGATAATAATCTTTTGGGCTCTCAAGAATATATTTACTTGGCGACTGCATTGGTCTCTTATGGTTCATGTTTGGGGTCAAAAAAGAAAAACACAACGATTCTAAATGATCAGTTTAAATACATTTGGTAGCAACAACAGAGGGGTCGAATGTAGCTTAAAACCTATTTTTAAATATATAACAGAAAATATCTCTTTTCATTTTTCCGTCACTAGCTTTATGAGACACATATCAGAGCTATTATTTGTATTATTTGAACCATTATATCTTATTATATGTTTTTAATCTCCCTAAGTGATTTCTGATTTTTTGTTACTTTTATAATATTTAGCTAAATATAAAAAATAGAAATATACTTTATTTTTATATGTTAAAGAACATCCTCAAAATAAAATATAGTCATTATTATTGTTAATAACCACATAATATAATAACATGGTCACAGCAAATTTGACATTTCTTTCAAAAAGACATTTAATGCTCTTCCACCCCCTAAAGAAGGTCTGTGATAAATATTCAGAGGTAATAAGAAATTGAATTTTTCTGCTAGTAAATCTTATTTTTAAAGTAACACTTTAAACATGAGCAGATGCTGGGACTATAATCTATTTAGTTATGGCTTCAAACAGTGAATTACTGAAGATTTAGGGCTTTGTAGTTTTTTTCAATAACTGAAATCACATTAAGTTCATTAGTAGGGAATAATAATCTTTTGTATCATTTAAACACCTACTAGCATTGTTTGCTTATAAGCAAATAATTTTTTTTGTTAATTTACCAAATTTGCACTTTTTTCTATATTTAGGTTAGAGTGTAAACTGGGTCCAGACTATCCATTAAACTTGATCTCTTTTATTGTGTTTTGTCTTCATTACAAGATGGTATAGCTGGAAGCTAGTTTAACAGCTTTACCAAGACATACTACACATTAGATTGAATTTTACAGATTCATAGGCATTGCTGATTGTTATTAGATGGCTAGTTTGATTCTTAGTAGGCAATTACAGGAATTAAAAGCCCTTAAGATGTCCATCTGAGGTGAAATATACCTCCAAGAAGTAAATGATTCTACCAGTTCATTAATACTTAGCCAATGTTGAATGAACATCATGGTGTTTATTGTTAGTGAATAATAGCCTTTACCAAAGTTAACAGAAAAATGTATCAATGAGAAAGTAATAAAATGATATTTGCTGAAAGATATCTCCTTTGAAATATTTTGTGTCCTGTCCCCAGTTTTATATGCTATATGTGTATATAGTCATATAATGATTGTTTAAAACAAGGTTGGCAAGTTTTTCTATGAAGAATGGTACATATTTTTGTGTTTGGGGTCTCTGTCATAACTCAAACCTGACATTGTAGCTCAAAAGCAACCATATAATATAAATACACAAGCAAAGCTGAGATTCAATAACATTTCACTTATAGACACTGAAATGCAAATTTCATATAATTTCAATTTTTCAGGAAATGCTATTTTTCTTCGTTTTTTTTTCCCCAACCATTTAAAAAAATGTGAAAAGTGATTTTGTGCATGGTTCATCTAAAAATAGTGATGGGTTGAGTTTGGGCTGCAGGCCCCAGTTTACTGAGCCTTAAAGTTTTAATTTTCTGGAACACACAATGAGATTTACTAGTACCTCAAGCACTATAAAAAATCAAAATGATATACATGAATTTTGATGGAATTTTTTAAGTGACACACATTTAAAAGATATCATAGTTTTGCACTTTGGGGGTAAAAAAAAAAGATGCTAACTCACAAGAATAGTAAATTTAAAGTTAGACTAGTATGATAGTTTTGTTATTTCTGTTATGATAAAGGTGAAAAATATAGATGCTAAATACAAAAGATACTTTTAGTTTAACTGAAAGGTAGTTGATGTGAGTGATTTTATTTGTAAAGTCGTATTTCTCTGTAAAATTAAATTAACTTGAAACTTTCACTAGTGTTATTGTCATTTAATGTGAAATTGAATCATTCCAAAGAGTCAGGAAGAATGAAGACTACTTATTGTCATATGTTAGAACATAAAGTCTGATATTTGCTCAAATATGTTTATCTAATAAATTACCAGAATTCATATAACTACACTATTTTTTCAGTTGAACATACCGTAATTAAACCATCAAATACAATTCATGTAATGTATGTTTTGTTTTAGATAAGATAAATGATAAAATTGGAGAAAAAATTATGGCAAAATTTTCTATTTCAAATGTAATTTATTATAATTCAGATATAAGAAGTTTAAAATGATTGAATAGTTTAAAAGGCTGTTCTTTAGAGATTTTAAATCATTATCCATAGAATATCCACATTTTTAAACTTATGTATATTTGAGTATTAAATATATTTTTGCTCACATATATGAATTCTTAAACAGCAATTCTGTTTAGAAACTTATTTTAAAAAGACATTTAAAGTTAATATATTTCTGGTTTCTACAATTCCTTACTTTATCAATTCAGTCATAGAAATATGTGCCCTCATTGTTAATGAAGTGAAGAGGAGACTGGGATTTTATTATTTAAGTTTGATGTTCTTTAGTTTATAAAAAATTTAAATTGAAAAAAAGAATATTTGAAGAGTTTAGAAGTTGTAGTGAGCATTTTTAAAGCACAGATCAATTAAAGCTACTGAGAGAATATAAAAAAATATGAGGTGAACATTTAAAAAAGAACTAATTAGTTGAAATACTTAAAGCGTTTTTAACCCAAGAGTTTTACAAACATAGATATAATTTCAGAACAATATCTGGGCCCAAAGTCCCTTCTATTTGGTATTAAAATTATTTAAAATCAATATAAATTATTTCTAGTGATGGCTAGGTAGGTTGATTTGGGGATTTTAATTTGTCGATGTTTAAATGAAATTAAAATTTTTAATGTCATTAGTGATACAATCTTTAAAAAGTAGAGCATTATCTTAATCAGTACTAGATGTCAGTTATGCTTAATTTATATTTTGACAGGATGATCGTATCACTTTGGTAACAACATTATCATTCGTTTAACAAATTAATTTTGAATCTGTTTTGGACCTGACACTGTTAGATCCTAAATACAAAAATGAGTATTATGCTTTTGCACCCATGAAACTCATAGTTTGTAAAAATAAATATGTACATCTAAGTCAAATGGAGGTGTTTTGCCCCCAAGAGATATTTGGCAGTATCTGGAGATATTTTGGGGTGTCATAATTTGATGGGGATGTTCTTGGCCTGTAATGAGTAAAAATCAAGGATTATTGTTAAATATCTACAAACTGTTACAATATCCTATAAAATAATTATAGATAAAATAATTATTCTAAAATGTCAGTAGTAGTGATTCTGATAAACTTTGATATAAGTGTAGCACATCTTTATGAACCCACTCTGATGGAAACATAAAAAGAACTGGTCTACAAGCAAGAAGGGCTGTCTTGAGAGAGGGCTGTCTTGAAAGAAGAGCTATGTGTGACCTGATTCTTGATCTTTTGGAGAGAGGGTGGAGCTGAAAAGAGAACTTTTCCAGATTGAGACAGCAAAGTGTGCAAAGGCATAGATATATAAAATAACATCTTATCTCTTGAAACTATAAGAAGTCTAGAGTGGCTAAGGATGGGCATGGGGATATGTATGGAGACCTGAGAGAGGGCAGGTAAGTCGGAGTCTTGGAAACTTTCTCTTTCTTTCTTGTCATGTCACAGAGTTGGATTTTCTCCTGAAAGGTGTTGGAAATGAAGAAGAATTTTGAACAGGGGCATGGCATGATCAGGCAATCTATCTGTAGGACTGAATCAGACACGATGGGAAGTGTCATGAATATTTAAGGAAACACAGAATCCTTTATCATTTGATCAGAGAAAAGCCACAGAAAGAAAAATTCTCCCAGTGCAGAAGAGGGATCTCTTATTCTTTTCTTATGAATGTTTTGCTCCTGATTCAATACTTTTGCTTTATCTGTCATAACTATATCACAGAACTAAAAACTTAATTTATTTTCTGTGTCTTCATAAATGCATTATGTTACTGATTAGTTAATTCCCAGGGGTTTAAACAACTATGTTGTAGTTTCAGTTACCATTGTCCTTCCTTGGAGGTTCTGCTTTTAGATTTCTGATAGGAGACCATGGTATATTAAAAAATAAAAGAGAGGTTGACTCCCTAATAATGTTTAAGAGCAAAAGAGATCTAGTCTATGATTTCCAACATAAAATTCACTGGTTGATGAGTCTTAGCTAGCAGAGAGATTTGAAAACAGAGTTTTGAGCAGTTAGTTGAGAGTTATACATTTAAAAAGTCTTATTTTGTACGCCATAACTCTGTGATTGGTTAACTTAAGTAATAAACATGGTGCAGTGAAGGAAAGTGCATGAGTTTGGTCTTCTAGCTCATTCTCTGTTCTTTAGCTTTAGCGCATTCCTCCCCATCATAGCTGCCTTGAAAGTGTGGGGTTTTCTTGCTGAAGTGCTACAGGAGATTATACTATACTACTATGATGTAGGGACACTAATTCATCCCTGTAGAAAGTAACTATCCTTTGTTTACTCAACAAATAGTTATAAATTACCTGCTTTAGGTAAGGTGATTTATTTTTCATGTATCAGGAACAGAAAGCAAAAGACAGTTCAATCTTCGTTCTGTATGGATTATTTATGACTTTGCACTAGTGAGTAAAACACTAATGTTATAAATGGTCTTCTCTTCAGCCTCTTAAATACTTTCCTTTGCATTTCTCTTCTGTCATCAAAGTGCTCCCTTTGTTAAAAAAAGAAGAAAAAGGATTCCTCTAGAACCTAATTCTTTTCTAGATACTTTCCTAAGTTTCTCCTTGAATTCATAAATTTCCTGAAATACATATCCATTACTTCTACTTCCTTAATATGTATTATAACAAGCATCTTGCTAAGACATAAACAAATGATCAATCAGAGTTGATCACCCAACTTTGAGCTCTTACTCAGAGCATGGGAAATATACTTTTCTCTGAACATTGTTCCTGGTGGAGTTAACTCTGGGATGTTATTTTCTTCTTGCTGAAATCTTCGATAGGCCCTCCAAAACACAAAAAACACCATGTTTGTGGGGAGGGAAAAAATAACCCTGAGTCTGCATGATACTACTTTGTTCTGAAGCAGTAAATTTCAGCTTTTTGACTATGACTACAGTCAGATATTGTACATTATGATCTAATATAGACAGCTATACATATATGAACAACACGTGCACATTTCATAAAAATAGCACCCTCCATTTCATTCCATTCTATATTATACCATCCTATTTCATGAACAATGCTATCCAGGACCCACTGAACTAATATCTTGTCATGATAATTCTTTCAAAAGATTGCTCTAATCTAAACTCATGATTTTCATCAGATCCTGTGGAGTGCAGCATCCTCCTAAGGTGATCATTAAAACACTCAAGGGGTGTGCGGAGAGTTTGAAAACAAAAGCTCTTCTTTGTTCCATCACTTTGATTTGTGCTTAGTGAAGAGACTTAATTTATTTACATTTTCAAATATCACATTGAGGAGAAAATGAGATTAGATTTAAAAGAACACTCTATTCTTCCACGAGTTCACATATATGTTATCTTTTTTCATGGAGCTATCCTATGAATGGACCAAACTACGCACTCCCAATATTTATTTACCAATGAATTATGCATTGCTGAATGATATCTTCTGTGCAATTATTTGGGTCAGAGACATTTTTTGTCATGATGACCCTTGATTTTCATACTGTTTTTGATAGGCTATCAAAATAGTGCAAAGTAAACTCTCCTGAAGTAGTGGACTCTCCATGACTGTAAGGATTTATCTATGTTTAAATTTACCAAAGGTTTTCATTCACTAGTTATAATGCAACACTATCTGTTATCTTATCCACAGTTAAAGGTCCTTCTGCTCAGCCCCTTCCATCTGCTTACCTCACTACCTCTCATCTTAACTTTGAGTGAGACCCACTGTGAGAGAGCTTACCTCCATCTCTTGAATTGCTTTGTACTTCAAATCCCAAAGATGAGATAGATCAAGTAAATTATATCTAGAGTTATATCTCCATTGTAGAGAATGATTTTTTTTTAGAATTATGTTTATCTCATCCGGGATTCAAACATTCCTAAGCTTTCTTCTTCCACCCCTTCAGAATTCACTTTCTCCAGTGTCTGGTATCATTGATTTTGGTCCTATAAATAACTTAGGCTGACTTCTGCCTCTTTCCATTAACTCTGCTCCATAAAGGATGGACTTCCGTTTTTTGTGAAGATTCTAACTGGCTCTACTTATTTGGTCACTTAGATACTGTAGGTCCTTATTTTACAAATAGCAAGAATCACAGAGAAGCAACATTACCAAGATACCACAATTAGAGTAAGTTACCTTGCAGTAACATGATCTTGAGTTTTCATTTGATAAATTGCAAAAATGCAAGAAATTAAAATACTAGCACACTATTTAATATTTTTCCATATATCACGAATCTACAGACTTTTTTGATGAGTCATTTTCAAACAGAAATGCTGCTGATCCTTAAAAGTCAGGGTTAATGCTTATGTTTTTCCTTTTATTTTTTAGAACTTCAGCATAAGGATTTGGTATAATAGTGATCACCTCCGGTGATCTACAAATGGGCTTTTTCAAATAGAAACAATATTATGCTGATTTAAATGTTTCAAACTAAGGATTTAAATTTTAGGTTATCCCTGATTTCAACACTGACTCTTAAAAAACAAAAACAAAAAACCCTCCTGTGTGTATATACCTTCCTTAATCCAACTGGTTGAAACTTTTATGGACCTTCTTTCATTATGGCTAGAAGTGTCTTAGCCTGAAGATGTCTTTTTGTTTTTAGTAAATTGCTGAGCTACTTAGAGATATTATAAATTATTATTTTAGCTGTTTTTAGTGATCTTTTACATAATCTATAATGAGCATGTTCTACCTAGGAAGGACATTAGCCATTTGGCCTCAATTCCATATCTAAAAATAAAGGCAGTTCTGTTTGTTTCAATGTAGTCCTCAGAATGCATGATGTCATGAAGGTTAATATTACACCCCTCCAAACAGCTCAACAAGTAATAAAGAAAATCATGAACGTTAATGAGAACCGGGTTGAAAATGTATTTGGGGCAGGATAATGCGCCGTTATAAATTACCAGCAGCCTGTTCTGTTCTGTGGTCATTGTTTCCTAAAGGCCTTTGAGACCCATGAGAAGCAAACAAAAATGTAGACATAAGGAGAAATAAATAAAATATAAAGCCAGTAGCAGTTTATTTGTGGAGGAGTTTTTTTTTCATGTAATTTTAATTTTGCCATTTTTGTATTAGGACAGAGTCAACCAAAAGTGGCAAGACTAATGCTTTCCTTTAACACCATTGAGATTAGGCTGTGAGGCCTCTTGTTGATTTTTTTTTCTTGTAAAATGACAAGAGTTAGCTCTGAGGGTGTTCTAGATGTAACATTTGTTACCTCATTAATTGTCAGGGATAGGGCAAGAAGGCAGTGGATCTCTAAAGCTTCCTGATATAGTAAAGCCTAAATTGTAATAAAGAAATGATATCCTGGGAATGTGTCACTATTTTCTCCTGTAGTTGTTAAAACATCATGGTTTCCTTGGCTTTTTGTAGTTGAAATTCCTCTCAGTCATCTTCTAGTCAAACACTTTATTTCATGCCTGAGCTCATAGGAGTCAAGAACCTTGTGTGAATTTCCCAAGAGCACGGCTAGTTGCGATGGAATGAGAATCAGAGCACAAGCTTATGGTGATATTTACTCACGGGTGTACTAGGATGCGTTGCAGACATATGAGTTAATCGACAGCATGGAAACCTCTAGAAGGAATTGTTGAGACACCCAGCCTATAATTTATGATGGTAAAACACTTTTTCCGCTAAGAAATCTTTCATGATATTCTGCTAAATTAACTTCTAGAAGTTTTCATGTTAATACAGTAATAATATTGGCAAGTATTTCTCTTTTGATAAAAACTTTCTGAGTGCAGAGGCACCTATTCAGAAACGTATATGCTGTACATTTGGTGAAGTCACATGAAATTGACATTTATGGTCAACAAATCCAACTCTATATGACCTTGGGGGAGAAGAGAGAGATGCAATTAATTTAAATAGTATGCATAGTCTGTGTTATTCCTGTCAATGAATTAATTTATGATTTTGTATAAATGTGGGATAGAGAAGATCAAACTATATCTTGCAGCTGGTCTTAATTCAGCAATAATTCTTTGAATGTAAGTATCTCAATATGTGGTATATAATTTTAATGTTTTGAGTTGTCAGTTCTATGTCTAACATGACTTCTGAAGTAAAGCAATCTCTTATTCCTTCTTTAGGATGAGGTATTTTTATGCTCTGTATTGCATAATTGAAAAATATATTCTAAAAATCAAAGGTTTAATATTTAATTAGAATTACTGTTTGAGTGTCAGTCTTTACCAACTTATTTATACAAAACCATAGTAATTAGAATATTATTTCCTGCTGCCATTCACATAATTTATGAACATTCCAAGACAATGTCTACCGTTTAGACGGAAAGTCTAAGCAATGGCATCAACCATACTATGGAATTTAATAATTTTTTATTTAAAAGATTAAAAAATCCATAGCAATGTCTCCTTAATATTGCTCTCAACATTGAAGACTGGAGAAAATATTTTTTACTTTAAGATAAAAAAGAGAGAGATTATCCAACCAATCCTGGCTTTTATAGAAGATTAAGTTCAATTTTGACTTCTTATCTACAAATTTAGTAGACTTTAACAATAATTTTAACAACTTGTAGAGTTAAATTTGATTTTATATGTAGAAGTAGTTAACTGATGTACTGAAAAGGAAATCACATATACCAAACTTTTATAAAAAGTGTAATATATTTGAAGTTACTATCTGATATAAACCATCTCAACTGTTAACTAAACTAAGGATTAAATTTGTTCAATCTTAGTTTTCTTTGTAACTCCCTAATGTATAAATGTTATATAGCATTTTAATTTTACACAAAAAGTCTAAATTGCTTATCTAGTTGCAAGTTTAAATCAGGGTAAAAAGACTAAGCTGACTAAAAAGACTAAGTTGAATAGGACAAAGTCTCTAATACATTTAGATTACTAACAATACTAACATGCATAGATTCTCCTGTGTTGTAAACACCTTCTAACTGCTCTTCTCATTTAAATCTGTCCCTGAACCCTCCATCTTTCTAAAACAAGGTCCCAATCTGTCATTCCTTTCTTGGAAGACATTTTTAACATGAGAACATAATTCTCTAATTTTTTATTATCTTAAATACTCCTATGCCTATGCATTGTTTAAGTTAAGAAATACTAACGCACCTGGGAAGTAATTATCTTTTATGTTATCATTGCTTATTAGCTGGAAGTTTTGACTAGGGTAATGAATAGATTTTTATTTGTAGTCTTCATGCAACATAACCTTACTACTAGCCTATGCAAGAACTTGATACTTAGAGAAGAGGTTGGTCTTATTATTGCTGTAGTCCATGTTATGAATTTAGCCCATAATACTTAAATGCATCTAATGTTCTTTAGATTCATGTGCATAGTAGTCAGTTCTTCTCTTTGCAATGCCAATCCTGCAGCTCTTACTAGTCAGTGAAATTACGCATTTAGTGACTCAAGATATTTGAATGAACTTTGTACAGCTTTAAACATTTATGATTTTGATAGAATCTTGTCTATTTTCACATTCTTTTAGTCTGGTAGGGCTATAGAATTCTTAAAGATGTAAAATGATATTAGAGCAGTGGGATTTTCTATATTATAAGATACTAAAGAGATAAAGTGACCTAAATGCAATGCATAAGACTTTACATATATAATTGTATTAATTCTTTGGTTTTTTTGATACCTTTTTTGGATCCTGAATTGGAGGGAAAAACAAGAATCTGTTTTTTTTTGTGAATTAGAGAAATTTGAATATCGAATTTATATTAAATGTGCTTATGAAATTTCTTGAACCTGATAATGGAATTGTGGTTTTGTGGAAAGTTCCTCCTTTTCTTATGTGTGTATTGAAATGTTAAGGACCAAAATGTCAAATAATTAAAAAGTTACCACCACTATCACAGATGAATGAATGGATAAACAAAAACACAAATATGAGAAAATTTGACCTGATTGGAATCACTGCATCTCACAGCTGTTGGAGTCTGTGGTCACCCCCGGCATCTGAGACTGTCACCCTGAAAGGAGAGTCTCATCTCCAGAGATAGTAGTCTATTGATTTGGAGAGGAAAATAAAAAGAGTTGTGAAGAGCTCATAATTAATCATTAACTAGTCTCTAATTAATTAATCACTAAGCTTTTAAAATTTACTTTCTTTGTGGTCAAGTATTCAGTCATTGTTCTCCTCATTCTCCTTCTAACCTTCTCATGTGTCACATGTGGAAAGGGAGACAGTGTAGGCTCCGGAGCCAGGTTACCTGGACGCACATGCTACCTCCACCCATTTCCTGGGTGAGTGACCTCATGCAACTTGCTTAATGTCTCTGTGCTTCAATTTCCTCATCTGTAAAATAGGGATATTTAATAATACCAATCTCATCAGGTTGCAGCAGTCATTAAAAGGTAGTATTGATAAGTAAAATCTCATCACTATTAAATATTATTTGTCGGTAATAATTATATAAATTATAAAGATTCATGTAAATAAAATAGTATTAAGTATTGTATCTATTAACTGCTTAAAATAATCTCATTTACTGGCATTGGTGAGCATATATAGCCCATTTAGTATACATGGTCCTAACTGACCTTAATGGGGACTTCTTCTCTGGTCTTTAGGTATCGCCACTGCCCTTACTGCGCCCACTATGACTGGCCTAACTTATGATCTTTGTTCTCAAAAGGCACAATGGTTTATCTTCTCTCATGTTAGTGGCTACACCTCCTCCCCTACACTTGTAATCTCTTACTGGTGCTACTAGAACTCAAAGCATCTGACATTCCCCAGCTGTCCCTTGGCTTTGAGTCATTCATCTTGCAGCTATCAACCATCTACTGACTTTCCAGCAGAGTACAGCACATCTTGACTTTTCCATTTTGTTATCTGTCTCTCTTGAAAGGTGATAGAAGCTTGTTAAAAAAATCTCCAGGTCCAGTCAGAAGAATGTTTGGGAAGCTACCTCACACCTCACTGATTAGATCTACCCTGTTACTATGTCAGAGTCCTGTGCCATCACGGGGATGTAAGACTTGAGGAGAAATAGTGACTTAGCTCCATATCTCAGTACTCTGCAAACTAAGATGCAAAAGTAAATATTCTGAACTAAATATGTAGATCAAATGTTACAGATTCCTCAAAGAAAAAATGAAAAGAAAGACAAGAAAATTGGGTAAAGGACAATAAATGAATACTCTATGTCAGAGAAAATTGAGTATGTTTTTCTCTTTGGAACTGCTTGTATCATTCATATCTTCTTATAGTATACATCAGCATCTTTAGAGTAATCAAATTTCTGAATATCTTCTTGACGGCTAAACGTATTACCCTCTTAGTCCGAAGCATTATTCTGAGAGTACACGGTGTGCTTTATTCTTTGTTTAGCAAGATGAGTACACTGTACATTAAAGAATGTCTATGTTCATAGTAATGGATATTTCTGAGGGAAATGTTTTCTATTTGTTTTCCTTTTCATATAGATTTGCCTCTAATATACAAGTATGGCATAGATATAAAGAACAGAGAGCTTTACTCTAGTCAGCCCATCAGAAAACATGTTTCTTTATTAAATATTATGGCCTCTGGCACTTTAAAACTAGTGATTTTGGAGTGTGAACTAATGTAGCCTTTTTCTAGAAACAAGACCATGGTGCACGATGAGACTTAACTGAGCAAGATAGTTCCCTACCTGCATAACCTCAGTGCTTCTTTGCCCCCCACATAATGCCTGGGTCCTGTGGGTTAACTCCTAGGCTAGAGAAGGGCTTCCTCTGTTAAAATACACACATTGATTCTCTTTGCCTTTCCTGGGAACTCTTTAGTCATTTCAAGCTTAACAAATAGTTTCTGATCTTTGGAGAGGATCAAACTGGGTGTGTTATACAGTAGCACCAGGAATATGCTCATACAATAGAGGTCAACAAGTCTGTTTAAAGGAGCTGGTCAATACAAGACAGGAGGGTGGAGAATGACAGCACTGGGGCAATCACCAGTGCCAAGCAACCCGCTTCATATGTTTGCATCTGTATGATCAAGCATTCAGTGTTAGTGAAAACTAATGCATAAATCTTAGATTGAAGATGAAACATTTGAAGAAATGATGTTGGTCTAATTTTTCTCTTTTCTTCCCAACTAGTTCAGCATCATACAGACTGGCCTAGATGAAGGCAATACAATTCAGAAGTGTGAAACTTTGGTAAATTGAGCCCATTTGTTTCTGCCAAAGTTATTTCTTGGAAGTAGATAAAGGTACTTTTGGAAATGTTCACTTTTTCTCAGGTCACATGGGTGCTGTTTAACAAATCATTTTTTTGGGGCACCAAAAATCATTTTTATTCACCTGAAAATCTTAATAATGCAACTGTTTGAAATGCCCAAATTATTCCCAGAGAATAATGTATACATGAAAAATCTGTTTTATTGGGGAAATGCCTAAATAGGAAAAAGAAAAGAAAAAAAAAGAAAGTAAAGTACCAATAAAAACAGGGACAGCTGGTAGTTTATAACAAAAGTGGGTTTTTACCTCTGCAAGTTGTATTTCTATAGACTAGTTATACATCCTGACCTCTTCATTTGCTATTTCACAAGTCCTCCCCACTACCTATCATTCTTTTTTGCTTTATTTTTCTATACAGCATGTCTGCATATATTCTGTGTTTTATTTGTAGATTTAATTTTCTTCAAATTGCCCTCACTAGAAAGTAAGTTCTGTGCAGGTTAAAAAAATAAGTTAATTGCAGTAACTCAGCCCCCTGTACACTACAAGGCATTCAATACTATTTGATAAATGAATACAGGAATACATTAATATTAAATTTACTAAGTTATTGCTAAATTTCCATTTGATTTAGTGTTGTAAAGAACATTTTCTGGAAGGCAAGGCCACATAATAGTTGGAGATGGTTTCTGGAGTGACTGTGTGTTTGATGTGGATTCTAACACTGGTTGTCTTGATTCAACTTGGGCAAGTTACTTAACCTTTCTGTTTTTGTTTTCTCATCTCCAGAATAGGGAGAATAAATTACCTATATCATGGTTATATGTATAAACTGCTTTAAAAAAATTCTGGTATGCAATCAGTCCTTTAAAACTCACTAGTATTATGAAATCAACTTATGAAAGAAAATCTTTTTTTTTCTTTTTGTGAAGGAGAGGTACAGGCAGGAATGATGAGAGAAAAGAGGAAGAAGTACTTTTTAAGTACTTTTTTAATGTATTATATTTAGTTGTTCATCTCGATTCACTTCCCCAGCACCACATACCACCCCTAGTTTGCAGACCCAGGTCCCTGGGATATATGTGACTTCATCTGGTGGATATAGCTGTTAAGCCACCAGGCTTCACCAAAGAATGATATTCTTTGTGCACCCATTGCCTAAGTGAAAGAGAATCATGGCAATTATGTAGATATTAAAAATATTTTGCATCAGTCATCTGAATCACTTAAAGGCATATTTTTAGAATACTTTATTAATATAATTTCTTTCTGAAAATTAGTAGGACATTAATTTTATTTATTTGACAAACTCCGATTAAATCAAATATAGTGGTCTGATGATTCCAAAGGTCAAGCTTGGTTTTGAATTATGCTCTGACATTGGCTAGGTCTATGACTGAGTAAGTTAATTCAGAACTTTAGGCTTCAATTTCCATTTTTGTAATATGAACAAAAATTAAATCTATGTTAGTAGTTGAATATTAAACAGCACAGTGCCTGGCATAAAACAAATGTCAATAAAAGGTAAAGAAAAAAGATAAATTAAATATATGAAATCAAGAAGACAGAGTCGTGGCAGAACTCTATCAATTTATATAAAATTGAGTAAGAAAGTCATGTTTTTATGACTCCAAATTCAGTCTTAAATAAATGAGTTCATATATTCTAAGAAGCTATCATTTATAAAAAGACAAATTAATATAAAAACATTTCCATATAGACAGCAAATCACTTAGTATTACTTAGTATAAAACACAGAGCCTGTGAGTACCACTTTAAGAGATATGTCTCTTGTTAAAATCAGCACCTTTGAATTTCTTAAAATTCAATGTGATGCATACAGTTCCCTTCTTCCTTTCTCATCCCTGCTCATTTAAATTTAGGAATGAACTAAGCTAAGAAACATGACCAATAACCTTGGGTATGCATGTCTTCAAGATTATTATCAGAGAATATGTTACTAATGACTTAGAATGCTTGTATTAGGCAGCCTTGCACATCATGGTTAGAACCAAAGTAGGAGCACTGTTGCTGCACATAATTAAGGTGGATAAAATGGGAAATGTTTCTGCTTAAATTCTCTAATTTGGTGCATCCTGGTAGAGTAGTGGTTAGGTTAATCAGCTCCGAAGGAGCAAGCCACATGTCCCTGGGTTCAAGTCCCAGGTCTGGCGCTGGAAGCAACTTGTGTGAGCAGCTAAATAAAAATTTTAGAAAGGTGCTTCTGTCCTCCTTTCTCTTCTTGTCTGCCTGCCTACTCACCTTTATTACTGCCTAACCTTTCCTTTAAAAAACAATCTTTAATCATAATTTTCTGGTGTTACACCAGGAGAACAAGCACCTCAGCTCATTCTATAGTGGACCACAGAAATCAGCTTCTCATAATAGGTCTGCCCTACACATGCCGAGAACTGCACCTGCCCAGGAGTTAAGGGGCCTGTGCAAACAGGGCTTTATGCTTTGATGAGTATAATGGGACACAACCTAGTTTCCAAATTCCCAGCAAGCCCATTTCAGAAAAGAACTTATGAGCTGTGGGCAAGCATCATCTTCAACATTGCCACTGTGCATCAATGCTCCAATTTTCAATGTACAAGGGAAATACCAGAGGTGGGATGGAGGATGGGAAGTGTGTAAGTTTAATTGCTCATTATCTTATCTTGCAGGTGAACTCTAAAGAGCTTCCTGAAGTCTTGAACATGTCCTAAGCAATGTCAAAGTTATAGGGACCAACACGTGGATACTGCCTTTGCAAGAGATGCCACTGTCATTTACAAATCCCCTGCTTAAAACACAGACCAGTACATATATATAATAATGTGCTTCAATCCTCAGGGCTGTCACTAGCCCAGGGTTGAGCAGTCTAGTTTCCAAGCATGAGACTTGGCAAAAAGGAGCACAGACGCCCTCCCCCACCCCCTCTGCTCACTGCCCTTGTTCCTGGCACAACTTCACATTAATATGTAGTGGACCTAAGACTAGTACTTCAATGCCTTCCGTATGTCCACACTGCGCTTTGTTCTTTATGCCCTTCCAGGTTATACGGTTTTAAGATCATCATCTTGATTTTCAAATGACAGACTGAGAGAATAACTAAAGGGGGATTTGAGTCCATATCTGCTGATAGCAAAATCAATGCATTTTCTGCTAAAGCAAGCTGCCTCTACCTCTCCCTCGTTTTCATTTAAAAAAATTACTAAGGGTTTTAATCTCCACAACAATGCTATAGCTCCTGATGCAAGTGTAAAGAAGATCATACCTCTTTTGGACAGCCTCAGATGTGATCTGAAGTTGTAAAGCTAACTTTTTTACCACTATCAGTAGGCTATTTCAAATAGCTTGAATTTCTCATCAATTTTTAGTGAACAATGGTGTATCCAATTTGGTCTGTGGTAACAATTCTCGGTGTTTTCACAGTGAGAGCTGTCAGGGAGGAGGGAAAATTTCCTCTTAAGCCCCTGGGTTCTTCTCAAGTGAATCAAGCAATCAGTTGAATGAACATCAGGCAGATTAGCAGAAGAAAAGTACAATTTTAATTAGATATGTAAGAAGAATTCATCTACATGGATAAGGATTCTAAAGCCAATATAGCCAAATGAGGATCTGTATACTGAGCTGAAGAATGGGTCAGTGACCTGGGACACACATGATAAGAAGAAAGCGACTCATGGCAAAAGCCAGATGTGCTCTAATTACATATTTATCTTTTCTATATAGATAGGTTGCTCTGATAAAAAGGTTATTTCTGTTCAAAATCCTAATTTTTGGTAATATTCCTGGTTTTCATTCTTTTAGGAAGTTAAGGAAGAGATGAGATTTTCTGATAAACCTCCAGAGCCTTGATTGATCTCAGCTTGAAATAATCTGCATGCCAAAGTGATGCATTTTAAGAAGTCTTGTTCTAGAGGGGATGATGCTAAGTGAAATAAGTCAAAAGAAAGATAGATACCAGGTGACCTCATCCATAGGTGGAATGTGAATAGACAAAACAAAGGAACAGATGAAATAAAATCAACCCTTGGCTACTTGCAATAGAATTGAGATTAACAGTAGGGAATGAAAGGGGAGGGGTATGTAAGGAAATGGCAGAGCCCACTGGACAGTGGTGAAGAGCACTTGGTGATTTGGTGGAGGGCAGGGTGTGTTGACATATATCTGAGGTCTAGAATTTCCAGTGTCTTCATGGATGAATGAGACCCATCAGGACAAGGGAGTGGCAGGGCATGGAAAGATGGGCATATATTGGGATGTACCACTCAGAAAAATGCTGCTCTTTCTTTTAGCAGTTTTCAAGATTTCAAAAGAGCAAGATGGTCTTATTCTATTTGAATTGTCTCAAGGAGGCAGACAGTAACAGCACAGGTATGACCTAGAGAGCTGGTGTCTGGTTCAGCTATTTGTGTAAGACCATTGCTTATGGACTGTCCTGGGGGATCAGAGCTAACCAGTCATATGGATGTTCTATCAAAAGTCATAAGGCTTGTATCCGAGTGGAACGCTACAATGCCAAAGGAAGGAAGCTCCTGTTGAAATAATATTTTTCAGTCTATTTTTGAGAGTAAACGACTGCTTTCCTTTCCCACATCCTCACCAAAGTGACTTTGTTCACCATAAACTTGCTACACTACAATGATGCCTCAAAAGCATGATGTGTTTCCTTCCTTGTGCTAAAGGCTTGATTCATTTTCTAAGGGCAGATCTTTATGGACAGCTAAAATACCATTTTCCCCTTCAAAACCCCAGGCTTTTAAAATGCACTAAATTATTTGAGCAAAGCATTTGCAATTGTATTTGCTTTTTGCTTTTTTTGTGTGTAGACCAAAACCACCAACTCAAAAGATTTTTTTTTTTTTTAGTAAATATACTCTGAGAATAAGGTGGATACTTCTAGAAGATGTTTAAGATATATCTGCCCAATAAAGTGCATCCAGGGTGGAATGAGAAACCCCAGGCAGGCTGGTTATTAAGTATTAAAGTCAATTTCTATTTATTTGTTCAACTCTCATTGATACTTTAAAAAAATCACTTTCTATTGATTTCTCTTAAGAAGTTAGTGTTTTAATCTGTTTGTCGTTATTACCCAACAATGAGCCCACCTTATGAAAGGCGCCATTGTGTCATCCCACACATAGTATTTTCCTTATGCTTTATGCTATGTTTCCTGAGAAAAATGATATATGAGTCATTGACTTGAGAAGTAGCAATACTCTGGAATTCCTTTGTTGAGGAGAAATTTTCCTGACATTAGATGGTCATACGAATATTAAGAATGATCTCAGAATTAATCCCTCAACACTTCATGCATACTGCTTTTTTAAAGTATGGAGTTGTCTCTCAAATAGTCTGTCCGCTTCATTATACTGTTCTAATCTGCCATAGACTGGGTTTGAGTTCTTCCTATGTGTAGTGAAGGATTTTTCTTGTGCAAACTTTGTGACGTGCCTTAGCTCTTCCACTCCAAAGCTTGGCATCGTCATCCTGAGCAAACTGAAGCCAAAGAATGAGCATAATATTGAAATATTGTAACCCAAACCTCTGCCTTCATTGCTAAAGTCATCATTTTTAAACTCTTAGGTCTCTAATGAACATTGCATGGATGTAGACTGCCTATCCAACAATGACTTGCGATCAGCCTCAGTAGTTCTAGTAAGCAGGGAAGTGATGGATGTCCACCTGATCAGTAATTCTTTTCTAGGTTTTGCAATGGAACAAATATGGTTGCTGCTGCTTCTAGCAATTAGAGTGCTTCCAGGGTCTGCTCAGTTCAACAGCTACAATTGTGATGCCAACCTCCACAGCAGATTTCCTGGTAAGTCTGAATCTAATGTTTTCTCTAATTTTATCTGAAAAGAGTGACTATTGAATAACAAATCATTTGAATACATATGGAAAGTGTGGGGAGGTATCCCTGTATATTAAGTGGATATTAACAAATGGAAAATGACAAAATACATTATTCTGGGTTGTAATTTATATTCACATTAGCATACAAAGTGTTCATGATAGTTAATATTATTAAATAGCTGCTCCTAGATATGAAAAATATTGGCTAATGGTTGATAAAACTGTGAAAGGCTAATTTTATTTAAATTTTGCCTCATTGATGTCCTTTTTCCTCATAAAATAATTCAGACTTTCAAATCTGCCCTTATATGCTAATTAGATTTATTTAGGAGTAATACTTACGAAAATGTGAAATGGTTATGTGTGGCTCAAAAAATTATTTTCTCAATGAGATGTTGGTCACCACCAAAGTACACAGGCCAGCTGAGAAGGCATTTCACAGCTATAATATTATCTATCAATCTCATGACAGACATGAGAGTTTGACATTATTGATGGATATGTCTGATAGTTTCCTAAAATCTGTACTCATTGTGAAGTAATTCAATGTTTCATTTAAGTATTCACCATTTTATATCATTTTATTTAATAGAACCACAGTTCAACATTGAAAAAATAAAGATTAGACAATCTGAAATTACCTTTTCAACATCTGCCAGGGAAACTGCATTATCTTCTGCCATATTTTACATTTTTCAAACCTGCTAGTATTCCCATGTTCGAAGCACCCAGCACACTTGCACAGAGCAATCAGTGTGTAGCTGTGTTGTTGATGGGAGATTGCTAATTTATCTGAAGAGAGGGAATAGCTAGCCCCAGAATAAAAGATTAGAGTGTGTAGAAATATCTCAATGAGCCCCGATCTCGTATACAAGAATTGGACAGGTTAAATAAATATGAGGTCAGGCTGGGAATGTTCTAAGGTAAATCTGGAAAGATACCATAATGTAGGGTTGTTAATGGTTTTGAATTCCACTAATGAAGAATTTTAAGAATACATTTTTATTATGGAAAATGTGAAACTTATGTAAAATTAGGGATTAGTAAGAAGAGAATTTATACTAATCATTCAACTTTATCAATTGTCAACACAAAATTTGCTTCTTACCCTCCCCATCTTATATTTTAAAGTAAATTTTTTATTCATGCTTAAAGTGCATATATAATGGAAAAGAAATTTAAAAAATAATTATTCTTCATGTATATATCCAATCAGCTTAGCAATAGTTTTGTCATATTACTTTTTTGTTTGTCTTCTCAAAAATTTAGATGTCTTCATTTTATTTATTTTTTTACAATTAATTTTGAAAGTATTTTATATTTTAGTGATATTTATTATTTCTTTAGTTCACAATGCTTAATGCTAAATTCCATTTAGGATATTGAAGTTGCATCTCCGTTCATATTTCACACAGCACACCCACCACCAGAGTTCTAGTTCCCCTCGAACTGAATTCTCTTAATTTTGCTGGAATTTGTATGTTCATTTGTTTCATTTCATTATACTCCATGTATGAGGGAAACTGCCTTATTTCTCTTTTTCTTCCTGACTTGTTCCACTCAACATGATCCCCTCCAGTACCATCCTAATTCAATTTCATCTTTTTCAATAGTGGCACAGAATTCCACTGAGTATATGTACCAGAGCTTCTTTATCCAATCACCTGTTGACAGGCATTTAGGTTGTTTCCATGTCTTAGCTATGGTGAATTGTGCTGCTCTGAACATAGGGGTGCAGATGTTTTCCAGATTAGAGATTTTTTTATCCTCTGGGTATATGCCTAGGAGTGGGATTGCTGGATCAAATGGTAGATCCATCTTTATTTGTTCAAGGAATCTCTACACTGTTTTCCAAAGAGGTTTAAAACTGAGTCAAGTTGCCTCTAAAAACTTCCTCTGGTACATTTGTTGATGTGTCGAAAGTCTATTTTAATTTATAACAGCTCTTCTCTGTCCCTTGCTTTTCTAAAATATTGTTTACCTTTTTAAAGAGTTTTGACATTTGGTTTGTAGAATTCTGACCCTGAATCTAGTTGTCTGCAACTCTGACATGAGATCTAACATTTTCCTCTTCTCCTGTCCTCTATACCAATTATAGTTAAAGGTTTGAGTAAATTCTGATTCAGTTGTTTTGGCAAGAATACCTTGTGTGTTATTTGTGTAATGAGAGTATTTTGTCTTTTTTTTCCTCAGCCATGAAGAGCCATTGACACTTTTAAACCTGCCTTTTTAGGAATTGGAAGGGCTCACATTTTGTTTTTGAAAGCAGGTAGAGGGAAAAGTGTAAAAGAATCAAGTTAGCAGAGATGAGCAGCAGAGAGATACATAAAGGCAGTAGCTCTGAGAGCAGTAGATAGCACAGCCTTTTAGGGAGACTTTGCTGGTGAACTCAGCAGAACTCGAGAACTGATTCGATTTGGAAGTTGACAGAAGGAGGTGAAAATCATATGTGAGAGGAAGTTTTGAACATAGATAAATGGATATTGACATTGTTATCTGACACCAGAGATGCAGGAAACATTCATGTTTTAGAAAGGACTTTGGGTTTGGAAATGATGAGTTTAGGAGTTTTGAGAGCTTCCAGTAGACACCTCTATTTAGTAGTAGGAAATGAGGACCAGTTCTGAAGAGAGAGTTTGAAACCAAAGATAACTATGTAGAGTACTATTCCCCATGCATCCAGGGAGCAATGAATGGGGGAGAGAAAACTGAAAGATGAAAATAGACCGCAAATTTAGATCAATTTGGTTGTGATGGAAACAAGGGAGTAACCCGAGTCAAACTTTAAATGAGAAAAGAGAATTTTTGCATTAGAAGGCCAGAGACACCTGGGTATACAGCAGTAAAGGGAAAGTGTTCAGGGTTTGGGAACATTGGCAAAGATACAATGGATATAATGAGGAAAGAAAATATGGAAGACATCACAGGTACAGGTAGGGGAGTTAACCTTGGAAAAGTGGTAACTGTTTCTGTGATTTAGGAGAGAAAGGGAGATAAAGTAAGAGCTGCTAATTCTCTCCAGTGAAGAAGGAGGCAGTGTCCTCAGTGGTATACGAGCCCTGGGAAGGATATTCAAGTTTTACCCTGTTGGAGATAGAAAAGGAGGTCAAAATGTGATTGCTCAGTATAGTGTTATCTAGCTGATGATGGAATTCATACTATGTGTGTGTGTATGTGTGTGTATTTTATATATTTAAATACTTTAAAGGTAAATAAAACATATAAATGAGCCAGGAAGTGACTAGGCCAACCATAGGAGATATTTTGCTATGGTAAGTTTGTTAAGTCATCCATTTACAAAGGGTGCCCACTGATCACCTGCATCAACATTGTCTGGAATGGTTGTTAACATGTGGATTCCATTGTTTTACCCCAATTATGTAGTGTGAGAATCTCTGAATGTGGAGTATTTTGAACAATGCCGTTGAGGCTAATTGATATTTATGGTTAAGAAAAATTGACAGTGTATCCTATTATTTTCTTGCATCCACTATTCTAGTTAAAAGCACAGTAACATGTTGGGAAAATATAATTGAAAACAAATCTTGTCCCAATCCATAAATACTTTCTACAAAGATAGTAGAGATGAAAACACTTTTGTCACTGCATAAATGTTAAGTCAGAATGTGATGTTCATCACAGGTAATTCACTGAGAGATTTCAAAGGCAGAGAGAAAGCCCACTCTTTCATGTGGCCAAGAAGATGCAGCCATTACATGCTTATTTTCAAGATAAATAATAACTAGTCCTCAAACAGAAGACTTAACTGTACCATTTGTCACATACAGTTCCTTCTAAATATAACTGGCAATTGAGGTGACCATCTGTGTTAACATATTGGCTTTATCTAGAGGAAAAATAAAATCATATTTTAATGAGGAGATACTTTTGAAATTTGGAGCAAGACTCACACCTAAATTAGACTCACACTCTACCGCAGAAACTTTGAGAAAGGGGTACTATTTTCCTTGCTGTTTACATTTCAAAGAGATGATTTCCAGGTCCTTGGGAAAGACGTTCCTGGATCATAAAACTGACAAAAACCCCATTTAGTTTGCAGAACGATTTATGTATCTTTCCGAGAGAAGAGAAAGAACTCACTAATTTTCTGATGTAAACGACCTAAGAAAAGTGAGATGTTTCTTCCCCGTTTTTTTCATGTGGAGAATTAAGTTTTGTTAACTGGTCTCAGTCCTTACACATCAGAACTTTTAGTACTGTCCTATTTAGACACCTTCAACAAATACCCAAACTTTCCAATGTATGCATGGGCACACTGTTGCAATGTAAAGCCAATATAAAGAAAAATCTTAAATTCTGATAAATCAGAAGGCACAGGAGAGGCTTTGCATATGTGGGTATTATTTTCAAGTTAGCATATTTTTTTCAGGTTAGTGGCAGAAGAAAACTCAAGGGAGTAAATAAAGCCTAAAGGTTAATTACTTGCTCCCCTCTTGGCTTTCTGGCTTTTCTTCCACATCAGGATTACCCTGATGTCATCAGGAGCTCATACTAAGCAATGGGGTAGAATGAGAATGAGCCTGGCAGAGGAGAGGGGCTATCTAAATGCAAAGTAATGTTATTAATGAGGAGAGTAATCATCTCACCCTATGTGACCTTTGCTAGTTCATGACATTAGAACTATTTCTTTCATTTCCATGGCATTTATCCTTGGGCCAAGGGAACCACCATGGTTCAATTCATTTTAAATTTAGAGGGATAACACTTCATTTTAAAGGTAGTTAACTCTTGGTTCTCCAAGCCAATAGAAGAGGACAGACTCATGCCCCTTTGAAATAATAGTTGTGCTTTTCCCAGAATAAAACTCAAAGGAGAGTTTCCTTTTCAAGTACCATGTGGTTTCTTGGCCAAAGTGAAACATACAGATAAATGCATGTGCACTTGGCCTTTGTGACTGGTGGATCCCCCCTAGAGGTAACCCCATTTGTGGAAGGTGCCAGTATATAAGGGGGAGCCTAAACTTAGGACCTCTAAAGAAATCTTTAATGCAAATGCACAATCAAGGAGAGATCATGCTTATGAGCTAAAATCTCTATCACCTGACTCTGTTTTATGGTGCACTAACCACTTCAGCCACTAACATGAAACTGAATGTAAGTCAGTGTTATCTAACTTGTCATTTTATAGTCTATTTAAAATAACACTGAATGGGAAGAAAACAATAGATCCCATGTATTCAGAGTGAGGCACAGTACATAATTTTCTCTTTTATTCCTTACAAGAAACCTGCAAACCCTTTTTGAATCCTCATTTTACAATGGAGGAAGAAAAAATTAGAATTTGTCTAATGTTGTAAAGCTCACAGTTGACAGAGGTGTAAAAGTAGGACTCTTTCCATCAAACCAGGATGGTTTAAAATGAACTTTGCTAAATTCAAAAAATGATCTATAAGTAGAAAATTGCCATGGAAATTGCTACATTTAATAATTATGTAGTAAGGAAATGTCATATGGTAGGGCTATTTGTTTAGCCTTTTCAGGACCCATTTGACGAAGTAAATATTTTTTCCAGTAATACATGTGATATTTCAATGAGCACTAGTGTTCCATGGAAAATAAAACAGAGAATCATTGGTTTCATGGCTAACATTCCTAAGTGGCTCAAGCAAAATGAACTGTCTAATCTTGTATTAGGCTTTACTTAACCACTGCATTGTTCTTTATCCAAAGATGATGTAAGAGTGAATAGTATAGTCATCTCAGGGAGTACGTTCTGGTCCTCTCTGTAGATGAGAAAGGCCAATTCTCTTACCTTCCTACCTAGTAGTAATGTTTTGGTCTCCAAGTTATCTAGAGGTTGCCTGCTTTCTACTTTGCTTCTATGACTGCCATTGCTAGATCAGATGTCATGGAAGATCCAGGCAGCGATTGCTGATCACATCCTGATTAATCTCCAGTGATAAAGTACAACAGAGAACAGAGCAAATTAGACAGCAAGTTCAGTGATTGAATAATTCAGAACCCATACCCTTCTTTATAAGGAAGTTCTTTATTGCATGCATTTTTCACTTCCTATGCTTATGTAAGTATAGGCCACATGCTTTTTCCTGCCTGAAAAGATGACCAAACTCTACTACTTCCAAAAAATGCGGAGCAGCATGTATGAACATGCATGTACAGAATTTGTTTCAGACCATCTAGGATTTCCTTACAGCATTGGAAGCAACAGCTTGTCTTTGCTAGTGAGAAACAGATATGAAAAACAGAAGTGACAAGAAAACTGTTCATGGATAGAGGAAGTCTGGATTCCTAATGCACGTCAAATTCTTCTTCCCTAGCTCTGATATTTTGGGTTGATGAAATATCAGTGTCCCTTTAGACTTCTTGCTTTGTTAGTATCAAAACCTCAATGTTGTATAAACTCTTAAGAGCCGACTTGAAAAATGAGTTATAACAATGAACACAAGAATTGATCTAGAAGCCATTTGAAGTTTATGTATTACTACTCTCATTTCACCAAGATAGAAATGGACATGTGAGATACATTACTCTTATAATCTGCTAAAATGGTATAAATTAGGTTTAGAGTATCTTTTGGAGTTCAGGAAGTAAATTATTTCCAGGTGAGAATTCTATGGTGTCACAGAGCCATGTATGTTTCAGTAAACAAGAAATAATCATTCAATAATATATCATATTCTTCCTTTTTTATTATAATATATTCATTTTTATTTTATTTTAAACAGATTTCTTTGGGCTCAGCCTCACAAAGCCTTTCACAAGCCCTCTTTCACTGAGATTCAAAACCAGTTAGTTTCTCCTATAAGGAAAGTAAGCAGACACACCCTCTTCCCCTTCATGATTCTCCCAGTCTCTATTTCTCTCATCCCTGTCCCTTTTTCAGTCTGACTTCTCTCTCTTTTAAGTACTTAACTTAGGGAAACAGATACTTGGTGGGAGAACTTAATCCCACCAGGCTGAATCCACCTAAGGGTTAGGTTCTGCCCAGTCAAATTATGCAGTTGTGACTAAGGGAATTAATTGGTGAAGACATTTGAAACACTGGCATCTTCTGGGAGCTTTGAGAAATTAACAAATCAGGGCTCATCCCAGATTTGCCGAATCACAATCTGCATTTTAATAAGATTCTCTGGTAATGCATATGCTCAGTAAAGTACAGAAAAGTGTTGGTTAGAGCATGGAATCCTTGATTTCTTGCTAGCATGTGTTGTTACAAAATCAATGTTTATGCCAACACCAGCCAGCTGTCACACACTTGCTTGCTATTAAGCACAAAAGAAACCACCAAATCTTTCAGTGACAAGTGGAATGATGAGGCACAATAAATCGTCAAAAAGACTAATGTATTTAAATGGTTACATACCTAGCCAATTAGCAAAAACTCATTAATTTCATAGTATTTAATGGGCTGAATTTTCACGATTGAAAGTCAACAAATATCTGGCATGAAGGATTTTGATGTCTGTCTCAAAGTCTGAAAGTGAGTCATCTCAGGCAATTGGCAGAGTAAAATAGACAATATGCCTTCTAGATGAATAGTCAAGATGAACCCATATCAACTGTGCACATATTTTCTTTTGGTGAATCTTGGAACTGCATAATAAAAAATTATAAAATATTGATTTTGTTGGTGAAATATTTGAATTAAGTGCATTTGTTTATTGATTAAACTTATTTTGAAATTAATCCTATTGAAGGAACATTGTGATATATAGGTTTAAGTATATTTTAGTAAACATTTTTCTGAGTGTTTGTTAGGCACTTGGAGAAAATCTAGAATTCTCAATGAGCTCATAATCTAATAGGAAAGCTACTATCAACTCCAGGCTATAACGTCATTTAAAATACAGCAGTCTCACAGAAGTGATGTGGGAAAGAACATAAGAGAATGACCATTTTCCATTTGGGGAAATGAAGATAAATCTCACTCAACAGCTGAGATGTTGTTTTTCTACGTTTGGTCTAGTTTTCTAGGAACGCTCTCATGGGCATTTTATCTATTAACATTGTTTATAAATGAGTTGCTGAATACTTGGTGATTCTCCAATTTGTATTTCTCACTCTTTCCCCTTCTCCAGATAGTAGACACTTATTTCCAATTACCTGTCATGTAGTCCTGCATGAAGATCTCTTATATACCTCAGTCTCTCAAAAACTGAGCTCATCATCTCTTTCCTTCCTGTACACTTATCTTGGGGAATAATTCACTCAGTTGCCTGGGTGGAGCAGCCTTTAGGACAGTCGCTTCCTGCAGATGCAGACCACATACTACTGGATAGGAGTTCTGAGTCTGAGGAGAAACAACCAGTATGAACAACTAAATGGAAATAAAATAAAAATGCTGCTTCCTCCTCTCTCTTCCTACCTGCCCCCCTGCCTACTCACCTTCATTCCTGCCTGCACCTTTTCTTAAAAAAAAAACACCCAAACTTGACATTAATTTGACATTCCCTTCTCGTCATACCATCATCTAGTCCATTTCTTTTAAAATTCAATCTGCTGGGATGATTTTATTTCTTCCCAACAATCCCTTCCACACACTTCTTGCCTTCAAAACATGGATGGATATAATATGATATACAAACCTCTGTCATGTCATTATCAGTTTATATATTGTTATTGTCTGCTGTTCTATCTTCTCTACTCAACCATGAGTTCCTTGAAGTGAAAGAGTCTTGTTAGTGTCTTAATATTCAGAGCATAGCACAGAGATCTTCACATAACATGTAAATGTCTTTTTTGAATACTTTTCTGGTATGAAGTCCCATGTAGTTTAGATCGTGAAAATAAACAGGACCATCAGCTTCCAGCTTGTATAAACCTGATTACACTGATTTTGTGTGTTCAACTCTTAAACATCTCAGCCCTATTTTACATTATACACTGACTACCAGAATTGCTTGTTGTATAGACTTCTACTTTTTCTGCCCAGTGGTGGAACATGTATTGAATCATAGCATTGCAGTGCCGATAGCAGCAAACAACCTAGTTTGGGGGTTTGCCATGCTTGTTGGTACTGAAGAATAGGTGAATGCAAAATATCTGAATATTTGCATTGATGTATTATGCCCTTATTCTTCCATCTAGTAATTTGAATTGTTAAAACAAACATTTTGTTGCTAGTGAAAAGAAATGTAGGTCTCAAACAATATTGAGATTGACCTGAAAATCCTTGTCTATCAGAAACTGAGAATCTCTTGCCTCGTTTGGGATGCTTTTGGCTTGAGACAGTTGGGTATGGATTTGTTGAGAATAAGAACCAACTTAGACATGTTTGCTAGATATGTGAATGATATGCTGCAAATATATTATCAATAATTATATCTAAAGGGAAATTATAATTAGATATTCTGCAAGTGTAACTTTATTGGGGGTAAAAAGTAAAGTGATCACTTTAGTCACATATATAGAATTGGATATCTTTCCTCTTTACTCCCATCTATATGGTAACCACATTTATGAACCCCAAATTAGGACGTATTTTTATACGTTGTGAGATAAATGGTTGACAGTGTGACAGGCTATTTAAAATTTGCATAATTTTTGAAAATCTGAGACAGACAATACCATTACCTGATTGATAGGTAAGAGGGATGTAGAATATTTCTTTTTTACTTGAGTTTAGTTGAATACTGTATTTTTTATCACCATGAAAACTTAGGTTGGTTAAAATGGCAGGAGAAAAATCACCGTATAATATCTGCACATAAACTCAGTAAATAGACCTGCCATTGTAAATATCCTTAGTATCTTTTAGCACAAAACACTAAAAATCAAACAGCTAAAGGTATTTATTTATTACTTGATATTTTTTGTTTTGTAATTGGCTTATACTTATTGGGGTAAGAAACAATTAACATTCAAAAGAATGTCATAATTCAAGCCAGGGATTGGGCAATAGAAGACTCAAAACGTTTAGATGTTGAGAGTAACTGTTACTCAGTAACTCTGAAAAAAATCTTTTAATAGAAATTGCCCTTCGGCAACTTGAAGCATCATCCTCCTGTCCCTGCAAAGTCTCCCAAATGAAAAATTGTGCTGAATAGATGTCATTAGTATCTACAACTAGGAAAGAATGTGTCCTTCAGAAGGGACAGTGAAAAAGTTTCTAGAACACTGGGTTAGGATGGATTTGAATGGATCTCTTTTCTTACAGTGCAAAAGCATTTCGTTTGTTATCATATCTCCAAGTGGGATCAGTGTGTAGCAAATTCAGTTCTATTGCAGGGGTTACAAGTCTTCAGTTATAAAACAACACAGAAAGAAACTCTCTATCTGGGTAAAGTTATCATTGCCTTTTTGTTAAACTAGACTAAACATCAATTAACTTCTCTCAAAGAAAGCAAAGAAGCAAGTCTTTAGTTGGTTGAAAGTTAAGGGGAATTACCTCTCTTTTGTAACATATTTGTCTATATATTCATTTCGATGAATTTATGATACGACAGGTAATGAAATGCTATTCAGTCTCTATTTCATTGGGCATAAGGAGAGCTCTTGAAGAACTTGCTGTAGCAGCAATCATTTTGTATGTAAAGATTTTCTGTGATCTTGCTTGTGTGTCTGCCTCTTGGCCTACTTCCTGCCACTTTTCCCCTTGCATTTAAAATTCAAATGGAAATGAAACAATCTAGCGTCCATCCAGCCTGAAAACATTTCACACTTGTGTTATTATTTATGCTGACACCTCTGTATTTTAAATTTACCACTTCTTTTGACTCCTATGAATACTTCAGAACAAAGCTCAATACTGTCTTCATGAAGCTATTCCTAACTAGCAAGGAAACTTACTATATCATGGCATAGCTTTCAGCCCAATCTTTCTGTCAATATAGATCTTATCTGTTCCTCTTAGAGATTGTGAGTTATTTTATAACAAGGCTTCAACTCTGTGACTTCTCAGTGCCATCTATTGTTCCAGTACTTTATATGATTATTTTATTAAATACTCACTGGAGTACATTAATGAATATAATAACTTCCTGCTTTTTGGGGTCTTTTTTTGGGACTTCGGTTTTTGAGGAAAGAAGATAAATACATAACTATGTATATGATTCTAAGGCAATATGAGAGCATGAAACAGTGACATATCTGGTTGGGAAATCAGGTCTTAGGGAAAATGACAATGAAATACACCTACAATGACCCTGTTTCCAAATAAGATCACATTCTGAGGTACAGGGTTAAAACTTTATTCTATCTTTTATTTTTTTCTTCGTGGGAGGCAAAGGAACATAATTCAACTTGTAGTAGTTAACCAAACCAATAAAAGAAAAAACTTCTGCCTCTGGGGAATGAGCTAGAAGTCAAACGCTCATTTTTTACACATTTTTTTTATTACATGTAGGAAAATGACAAGAGATGAAAAGTTAGTGTATATGTGTGCGCACTCACCTCCACAGACCCAGAATGGATCCCTTCACTAATAACTCATGGAATCATGGAAAACTGGGCAAATTATTTCTTACATTTTCATGCCTAAACCAGTCTTTTTATTGAGGCAAGTCATTGGAAATGTTTTATTAGAAGAGGCTATGCAGTTTTATCTTTTTATTATCAGTCCAGGTTTTCATTCTTTTTTGAGTGTGATTTAATAGAGACAGAGTAAAATGGAATTCAGATGGAGGGATTTTTGTTTCTACATCCTGGATGAGATGGGTTACAAAATACCAAGGAACTCAATAAGTTGTTAGAAAATAACAAAGAGCCCAGGACAGACTTTAACTATAACTACTTCTCCTTTTGACTTGGGAAAATGCCATCATTTGTACTAAGTTTCAGAATTCCTGACAGGTGAGCTGAAAAATTCAGTTACACTAGTTGTGGATTTACTCAGTAACCTGATTTTTCAACTCATTCTCCAATCATTTGATAATACCTGACTAACCAATAGTGCACATCCACAAGGAAACAGAAGAACTATAAACTCTGCTTTCGAAGTTCTCTTCCCAAGCAACTAAATGAGAGACTTTTTTTTCTGGCTACTTTTCTTGATAACGTGTGCATTGGATTGTGATATATTCAAATATAGGAATGAGTTAGACTGATGGGGAGATGAATACATAGGCAGGCAATGTTCAAGTTAACTTGTATCCTCTCCTGTGTTTTTATGATCTATGTTTTTTTTTTTTTTTTAATTTATGTTATTGCAGCTGAAAGAGACATCAGTGTCTACTGTGGTGTGCAAGCCATTACAATGAAGATTAATTTTTGCACAGTACTTTTCTCCGGTTATTCTGAAACAGATCTGGCCCTGAATGGAAGGCATGGGGATTCCCACTGCAGGGGGTTCATCAATAATAACACCTTTCCCGCTGTGGTCATTTTCATCATCAATCTCAGCACCTTGGAGGGCTGTGGAAACAACTTAGTGGTAAGATGAGTGTGAAATTGTGTGTTAGGCGTGGGGCTCTGCATAAAAAAAAATCTCCCCATTTCATGAAATAATCAGAAGCCTCATCTATCTTTTGAGAAAAAAATCCAATAAAACACAGCACATCACTTTCTTTTGGATTTTTGAGACCTTTGCTCCCAAACACGCAATTTCATTTTCCAATAACGGTCCTGTTTAGTGTAGCTGGCAGTAGAGGGGTTGGAGACAGGCTGTGCTTCTCTAAGCAGTGTTATTTTAGGTCAGGAACATGGATGCATATTTCTCTACCATTTAGCATTAGCTGTGTTCTTCATGCTCTTGCAGGAAGTATCTTACCATACAAAAATTTTGTTCCAGTGACTTTGGCAATAAATCACTTCTTAGTGACCTCATTCAGAAAGGAAAGTGAAAAATAAATTGAGATACTTACAGTCTTCTAGGTCTCGTGTTTGCCATTGAACAATCCACACCAGTGTTTTGTAAAAGGTCTTGCAGCATTTCTGTTGTGAAATTCTTCATTGTGGGAACTGTCTTGTGAATTTCAAAATGTTTATCATACCCAATCTTACCCATGAAATCCCAGGAACAGACTCAATGCAATGTTTGTGACAATCAAAGCCCCGCTTCACATATGTCCACCTTGACCTCTCATCCGTCGATTCAGGTATTTGCCCATGCAGTGAATTCCAAAACCATGCTGACAAAGGGATTGACTCTTCCAGGAATGAAAATGAGACGAAGCGAAAGTGTTAAGATTTGTAGAGCATTAGTTAACACTGAAATTTTTGTTTAGTACTTTTTAAAAAAATTTTGCTTCTTTGAATGTTTAAGATCTTACTGATAACTCTTAGCTAAGCAAAAAAGAAGATACAGTGAGCATAGCCACTTGAAGAAGGAAAAATTAATTGGCTCTTATTCTTCATAAATTATTGCTTGCAATTAAAAGACTAGATTGTTATAAGGACGAGTTTCTAAGACTTGGTGGGGGATGGGAGACCGTCTTTGAATCTTCTTCCTTATCTCTTCCCAGAGGACAGTTAGAATATTGTGCTCATGACCATTTTCAAGCCTGCAGCTTGAGTCTTGTTGATTCTTTTTATTAAAAACGTTTATTCATCTCTCTTGACTTGTGTGCTGAGAGGTTATGAAGTGGGCCTAAGGGAGTGTGACACGGTTGATTATTACATGTCTGTGTTTTCTTGTCGGGGGAGACAGCCCTGTGGAGGACAGCACCATGCCCCTCCTCCAGCCATATCCCTCAGTCTTTCCTACATGGATCTTATCTGGATTTCAGTTATTTGCTCTGTTGCCTGGAAAGCAATTCAGGAAAACACTGGGCAAAGCATTTGTATGTCTGCCTTTTACTTTATGTAGTGGTGACTGAACCTGATATAAAAATTGCCGTGCACACATAGGTGCTTGTGTGCATGTATGTGTGCGCACTTTTTCTTTCAGACAGAATTGGTATGTTTAGTTCCTCGGGTAGGCAATGAGAAGAGGGTAAGATTTACTTATTTTTCATTTTTGCCTTAAATGTCACCAACTTTATGGTCTGCTCCTGGGATAAGACTTCATGGTAAAAATTAAGTAGACCACTAAATCAGTGGATTAGAATCAAAATGTTTTCCTTGATAGAGATTCTTACTCTGTCCATGAATTAGCTAAATAACGACTTCAATTCTGTCCATGTGCTCCTAGGTTCATGCATAAGGTTTATTCTAGTATTGAAAATGTAAGTATTGCAGGTTTCTATAATATCTGTGAAAATATTTATTGAGTACCGTATTCTATTTGACATCATGGGAGAAGCTGTATCTCTCTATGGTACTATGAAGGTAAAAAATACTGTTGAGACTCACCCCTGTAGCTCAGACAGCTAAGGTGCAGGCCATGGAAGCCCACGGACAGGTTTGTGACCTAGACTGGGATTAAAACAAAATATATTTATTCTTAAAATGATAATCCTAAAATTTTAGTGGGATCAGAATTCAGTGAAAACTAATCAGTCTCAGGAAAATACATCCTTGGAAGCTATTTTTATGTAACTTCAGGAGGTTCATGAGCTCCCTGAAACTCATCAGTGAAAGAATGCCTTGGAAGGGGATGGGACTTTCCAGATACCACAAGAGGAATGGGATAGACCCTCAAAAAGTTTGTGACCTTATGTCATTGGTTCAAAACTTATCTTTGGGGCCTCTAAGATACTGATCTTGCTGTGCCATGCTGAAGATGCAAAGCTGGACAAGGCTGAGGGGGGTTCCTTCCCCATCAAGACCTCTGATGATGGCCGAGGGGACTGCCAAGGAAGGAGGAAGCTCATGTACTGTGACTGCTAGGATGGAGATGAGCACTGTGTATGTGGGAGTCAGGTGAAGTCTCCCAGGAAAGATGAAATCCAGGAGAGGAGTATGGTATGTTGTCATGGAGGGGTGGGGGGAGAGAAAGTAGAAGGAACAGACACAAAGTCCAGAGCAATAAGGGCACTGAGGATTTTTATCCTAGAGATATGAAAATGAGGCGGACAACAGTGTTAGATTAACAGGGTTCTTTGAAGCCATGCCACAGAATTTGGGCTTCACCCATGAATGTTTCCCATGACTTTTGCAGCCCTTTGAACATGTAATGACTTTCCTTTCTTGTTTACGAAATATGAGTAAGGTTTCTTTGGTGAATATAAGGTTTTATTTCATTAAAAGACACATAAAATCATTTGTAAACAGCATGATGTGTGTGTAATTTCAAAAACAATAGCATATTATAGTTGAAACAGACTCTAGAAATGATCTGGCCTAATGTATCAGTTTGCATTTGAAAATGCCCAGTTTATAGATAGCTATTTAATCATTGTATGTGTTCTGCTGTTCTAACAGGTATCCACAGTTTCTGGAGTGAGTGCTTATGGAAATGCAAGTTCAGTACAAATAGGCAATATTTCAGGATATATTGATACCCCAGACCCACCAACAATCATCAGCTATTTACCCGGACTTCTTTACAAGTTCAGTTGTAGTTACCCACTGGAGTACCTGGTGAATAACACTCAGCTTGCTTCGTGAGTTTGCATTTTGCTCTTGCTTTCTTTGATTGTCTTTGAGTCATTTCTCATCCTGCGGCACATAAAGGTAGCAGGATTTTTTGAGACTAGCCCAACTCAAGGTAATGGAAACCCAAGTCTCTAAACTGTTAGGTCCAGCTTACCTTTCATGTGTCATCTGCTTTCACTGCTGGACTCTGTTGTGTCAGAATCTGAGGCCTCCATGGCCACTGCTGAGGTGTTATTTCCAATGATTCCCAGAGACAGATGGCAACACCCAGAGTCAACGCGATCCCATAAAGGACTGAAGTAATAGCCTTTGCTGACTGTCAGAAAGTCACTCACCGTTCTACAAGATGTGTGTCAAGACAGGGTTACAGTCATACTGTGGCATCATCAGCTGGATTTGTTAAATATCAGTGAGAAAAGGGGGTCACTGAGGGGAAACGGTCCCTCTCTAGTTCTAGGATTTGTTGTCACAGAGGTCTAGGTGTTGTTTAATCTAGGTCACGCAGAAAGCTGGAGGCTACATTTCGCTTGAGTTCAGACAAATTTATAGCTAGTCAGTCATCTCACTTGAGTTCAGACAAATTTATAGCTAGTCAGTGGCACAGTGATGATTAATATCTTGGTCGAAAGCAACATTTTGATGTGGAAAATAGGAAAAGAAAGTCCCTGAGTCAGAGGAATACAGGTGGTGAGGGAAGCAGGTCATTAGGGCAGCATCGTTTCTCACTCTGTCCCCACCCCTTCCTCAGTAGTTGTGCTCCTGAGCTCCAGTGTCCAGAGACATTCATTCATTCATACCAGAAGTATTTATTATATGCCTACTGTGTACCATGTAGTATTCTAGCAGTGAGTGAAGTAAATGAAAATATCTTATCTTATGAAGCTTTTATTCTAATAGAATTGATGAAAATGTGTTTACATCAGATTCAAATTCTTATAGAGTGGAGTTTTCCTGCAAGGAAGTCTCACCTTTGTCATGATAAATAGGAAAAAAAGATGGTTTTATAAATAAAGAGATGATGAAACAGTTGTCTTTACTTGGTTTCTCTTCATTTTGATCGTTTAAAAGTTCATTTAAATAGTACAGCAACTCCAGGCCTAGTTAAAGGTTTGTCATGCTTACTTAAGAGTTTTAGTGCCTTAAATCTACCATTAAAATATAATGGAGACTTTTTAATTTAAAATCTCATCAATGCTTTCCTTTTTTCTAAATCTGTTTCAGATCTTCAGCTGCTATTTCTGTGAGAGAGAACAATGGTACATTTGTCAGTACTTTGAACCTGCTCCTTTATAACGTAAGTTGATGGGTGAAGGATGTTATTTTCTCTCTCACTGTTCTGAGGAGTCACATATGTGAATGGCTTTTATATAAAAATCTTAAAGCCACATTAGTCCTGTTATACTTGGTAACATATATGTATCTTTATGACTATTTTCATTTGTCTTCATCATAAAGGTGTACTAAAAGCACCAATCTTTTCTAAAAGTTGGTATCAGTGATTTTAATTTTATATCATAAATGTGATTCTGTATAATACTCCATGTCGATCTATGTTTTTATGTAAGTATTTACTCATATGTGTTTGTGTGTGTAGCTATAGCCAGGGTTAAGACGTTGAGAATATTTTGGTGGCAAAAAATAGGAAAATTTCAAGAGATGCTTCTCTCTCAGGTATGCTTTGGTGATGAATGTGTTAATAATTTTAATATGGGTTTTTTGCTGATGATGATTCTATCACATCTGAAATAATCTGAGTTGACTACATTCTATTGTCTAAACTTTTGTCATGTAAGTATCGACAGTGGCAGCAAAACGTGAAAAATACATGGATTTGCTATTTATAACTCTAACATTAATCCCCCAAATGATATTTTCAAGTTGATTAAAAATTTTTATTCATACATTTTAAATGCCTGATTTAAATATCAATTTTTCAATCTATCAACCAACATTTTTGTAAATTATGAATCTGATTTTTACATTATTATTCATGTCATCATGGCACTGAGTTATAATTCATGCAACTGATTTAAAAGTCAGTGCTTTATACTTGGAATATAATGAGCTATAAATATTGTAGTAGGACATTTTCCAAAGGCACTAGAAAAAATCATGTTTATAAGTTTGTAGTCTGCTACCACTGAGTTCTAAACAACAAATTAAAATGTGTTGGAATGAAGATTGCCTTTCTGTCACTTCTAAACTTTTTTCAGAAAGAAGAACTTGGTTCTTGGTTCTGGAGAACTCAGCAGATGTGTGTCAGTGTCCAGTCCCTGTATGGCCAGATACCTGCTATTGCTGTGAACGAGATTTTTAAATTGGAAAACTTCTGTTGATTTGTATGTGTAGGCCTCCTATGATAGAATTGAGGTGATTGGTTTGGATCCAAAATTATTTGTAATAATCAAGTGAAAGAAAGATGAGATTTTCTGATCTTAAAAAAGTAAAAAGTCTACCCATAGGACATTTAATACCATTTTTGTGTGTGTGTGAAATTAAACTACACTCATTAACACTCATAAACTACATGCAGAAAATCAAAAAGTAGAAGTGTGTATTTGAGGAGAGAGTTGCTGTTACAGTCTCTCCTTTATTCATTAGAAATCATATAGTAGTCCTGTTGCTAACTCCATATAATCTTCATGGGGTTTCTAGACTCAGTGCAAAATATAATTTGATGATGATATTTTGATTGTATTTCTATGAAAAAAGGTAGCCAATTATGTAATAGCAGATGATAAATGAAATGGGTAGTCCTAAAACACTTTTTATCGTTAACCAGTTTGCAAACAAGTCTTTTAATGATTGCATAACAAATTAAATTGAATTTTGGAAGTTATGGCGCACCCTGGCGGAGTAGCAATTAGGCACAGTTCACATACATCCCAAGGTCCGGGGGTTTGCATCCTGAGGTGGGGGAACAACCAAGATGAACAATTAAATAAAATAAAGTGTCTCTTCCTACTGCCTCCTCTGCTTACTTTTATTCCTGCCTGCAACTTTCCTTAAAATAAAAGTTACTTATTAGCTAGTTATTTAATAAAATTCAACCATTTCCCTCTCAAACAAGTTTTCTTAAATTAACAGACTTTACTTTTAAGAATGGTTTTAGGTATACAAAAAAAAAATCTCTCTGAAAGTTGAGTTTTCACGTACCTCTTTGCCTGCACACAATTTTCTGTATTAATTACATCTTGTATTTTGTGGTTGTGTTACATTCGTTGAACCAATACTGCTCTATTATTAACTAAAATCGATGGTTTAACTAGTTTAACTTTTAATTAGTCCATAGTTTTCATTTAGATTCACTCTCTGTGTTGTTTGTTCTGTGAGTTTTGACAAATATATGTGACATGAACGTCATTACTGCATTATACAGAAGAGTTTCACTTCCCAAAACTAGTTTCTTATAAACTGGCACCCTCATAGTTTTTTTTTTTTTTTTGTCGTGTTACAGGACATTAAAATAATTGGTAATTTTACACTAGGAAAAAACGAAACCAAAAAACATTTGGTATACTTCCATTAATTGACCCCAAATCATGTTATTATTTATAACACTAACATTTAGCTTCCCAAATGTAGGTCAATTGAATATTAATTTGCAATCATTCCTATTTCACACGTGGAGTTTTTTTTTAAATTAAAAGACTAAAAAGGATTAAAATTATGTAATACACCTACTACTCTTATTTTATGGTTATTTGGAGAGGAAAAATTATATTCAACTTGGATTCAGTCCAGTTGCTTATTTCTGTGTGTTCTGGGATTCAGTAAGTATACTTAGGTTATTTTTTGTGTCATATAAATATATCCATTTTCTCTTCTGTAGAAATGGAAAGTGAAGATGAATTTGTGAATTTAAACTGTGACTAAATATTAATATCTTCAAAACAGATACAAAAAACAGTGCATCTTAAATTGGGTTATATAGTTATGAGTAGTTTCTAAAAGTTGGAGAAAATTCCAAAACAAATGTAGTTGATTTTAGAAGTGAATAGCACTAACAAGAGTAGAGAACATACATAATAAAGTCAGAAAATTAACTTTTAGAAACAGTTTTAGGAGAAAAAGTTGATGATTCATGATTAAACCACAGCTGAGTTATTTATCATTTGCGAATGACTTAGCAGTGTAATACTTGTTAAAAAGTAAGCATTCTTCTGTACAATATTGATGGAAGTATAAAATGAAAGACCTGCATAGTTAATGAAGTCTGGATTACTTGAGGAAGTTGAAAAAGAGAGCTGGGAAGATAATTAAATAAAATACTACCTATCAGAAACACAGGAGCTATTATCACTTATCACAGAAACAGAGAAAGTATAGAATATAGCCCTTCATTTATCTGGCTTTATTTGAAAATGAATTGTTCCACATGAGTGCAGCTTTTTAAAAAGTGAAGCATCCAAATTATTATTGTTCTAATTAAAATTTTTTTAAATCTTTTGTTTTCTCCCCAGCCTTCATAACCAGAGTGTAATCTGTATTTTGCCTTTGTTTAATGATTTGCAGTTTCATAACAAACATCATAAACTACCCTTTGCTGCAAAATTAAAGTGTTTTCCATTACTAAACTTTGGACTAACCATTTGTTTTTACATTAAATATGTGACTGCTTATGTTTTGAGGGTTATTTTTGCATTCATAATTTTCCTGTTTTCCTTTATTATTACGTTATAGTTATCACTTCTCATTCTAGCTTGTCATTGTAATCTACTATAGATTGGGAAGTTGCATGAATAAATTCTCTAAAATTTGTCGAAACATTAAGATAAAAGGTAGAAATGAAGTCCCGATATACCGCTCTGTAAGTAAGCACCCAGGAAGTTGTTGCAGAAATCTATGACAGGCATTTTGGCAACTTGGAGACTATATTAGTTGCTTTTTGTGTTTTATATTAAATTTTGGTATTTTCAAATTGCCAGATAACTGATTTTAGTAAAAGAGAAATTATCAAGACTATAAAGACCACTCCAACGGCAAAGTGTTTAAACTAGGGCAGATTTTATTTAAATTATGTTACTATTGTGTTAATTGTGTTAATATTGTTTTAATATTAATCACTATATAAGTTAAATAAATGGAATATTAATTTAAGTAAATAGAATACTAATAATTGAAGTTAAACTGAATCTTAATCACTGATTATTAAGCATTAAATATAATTTAAATACACTGAACATAACCACCATAGATGATGAACTACAGACACAAAATTATTTTTGTATGAAATTCAATTTGTTACAAGGCTCTGTAAAGCAATGTCACATTGAGAGCACATCTGCCGAGAGACTAGAGGAGTAACTAGATCTTTCTTGGAGTTGGTTCTATAGATTTACCCCCTCACTTTTTGTTTTTTTCCTATGACATTGTTCTGAGTACTAAATGAGCTGTTCTTGTGAATGTGATGGTGGGTTAATTGTTTATTTTTTCATTTTAGGATTCAACCTACAGCCAGCAGTTAATTATCCCAAGTATAGGATTACCCTTGAAAACCAAAGTATTTGCTGCGGTACAAGCAACTAATCTGGATGGCAGGTATTTTCAAACTTTTGTCTTTGGCTGGTTAAAACATGTTGGCTGCCTAAAACCTCTTGAATCATAAAGCGAACACATTCATTTTTGCTTTAAAAATTGTCATTGCCCTACCATTTTTTATGCTTAATAAACAGAAATGACAAATTACGAAGACATAGAGGTAACACTCATTTATGTCATTAATTGGAAAATAACAAGTCTTCCCATAAAGAGGGAGGGGTAGTGACTGGAAGAGGACATGGGGAGGTCTTCTGGGTTACCAGAATGGTCTGTTTCTTCATCTGAAAGATGATTCATCAGATAGTCATTTTGTTAACATTTAAAGTTCATGTGCTTTTTTGTAGTGTGTTACTATTCAATCAAAATTTATTAAAGACAAAATCCTCTTTGTAAGGATATGAGCCAAAATTATATAAAATGATTGCCAGAAAAAAAAAACCTATGCGAAAAGTAACAGTTTTCTTATGATACTTAGAAATTCCAGAAAGTTCAAAATAGAAAGGGAATTCAAAAACTGAAGGTCCAATCTTGCCTATCAAAAATTTCAATGCATAAATTGTTTAGGTGGGGTTTCTTGTGTGTTATTATTTAAATTTTGCATCCAGGAGAGATTAGTATAGAAATTTAGTCCTATTTTCCCTTTTCCCTTTATGTCTTCTTGGTATTTCTGCTTTTGGATATGTGCAGTTCTTAAAATTGTCCTACTAAATGCAGAGTTTGTTTGCTTGTTTATTTTGCTGGCATTCCCTTCCCAGGGACTAATGCATTGTATAACACCAGGGTTGGAATGGAAATATGGCACATTCTGGCCCTGTGGAGGAAGGCTGTTTATTTGCTTCATGTCTATCTTCTCCCTCACTCGTGTTGATTCTAAACTCTCTCTCCAAATGATTCTGGCATAATTTACAGAATGAAATTTATGCCCCAAGCCCATGTTTATTCTACTATCCTGTCACCTGTTAGAGATAGTATCTTCTGGAAACAATAGGATGTTATTCACAGTGAATGTAGAAGCATCTATAGTTGGGTTTTGTTTTTTCAGGTTTTGATCATTCAGTGGCCTTGCATACAGTGTGTGTGTGTGTGTGTGTGTGTGTGTGTGTGTGTGTGTGTGTGGCATAAGCCTTAACCTCACTGGATTGGGCTAGAAATTTGTTGCAGATTTTTAAACACCTTCAGTTTAGAAGAATGTTTTTATAAACAGGAAGTCTCTGCAAATTTATAATAAAAACCTATGTTCCTTGGGGGGTAAAAATGCTTGTTAATATTTACTTTCCTTGCATTGGTGACTAAAACGCAGTAGGGGTTTCTAACCCTAGACTATGCTTATTCCTTCTGCAGATGGAATGTTTTAATGGATTATTGTTACACGACCCCATCAGGGAACCCAAATGATGAGATTCGGTATGATCTCTTCCTTAGGTAGGTGTCTAAGCCTTGTACTATTAGTAAAGACCCAAATGTAGAGAAATGAAATGGAAACTCTATTGAGATAAACACATTATCAAATACTCTTGTAGCTTTCGAATGTAAAGTTTTACATTTTGAACTTTTAGTTCTGGAAGTAAAAAGTCAAGAACAGTTTTCAACACAAAATACTGATAAGGATATTGTTGGAAAAGAACTGCAAGTAAGTCAGGTTCATCCAATATGTTTTATTCATGTTTAGGACATATGGGAATATTTCATTGTCTTAGGAAGAGCGTGGTTAGGCTATTATTGGCAATAAGGGAAAGGCAGTAGGAGGGCACTATTTATCCATAGCAAGACTGTCTCATGTCAAAAAGAGTAAAATTAAAGTAGTGGCCTGGAAAATGTAGACCTCATAATGATTTTCTTCATTTATCAGTGTTTAATGTGAAAGTAGATTATACCTACCACTCCTTTTTTTTTTTTTTTTTTTTATCAGAGCCAGTAACTTCAGCTTCATTCCCCAATAGACAGTGATAGAGTGAATGTAATCTACATTTGGGGAAAGGGGACATTGATCATAAAAACATTCAATCATCACAGCTCCCTTTCAGCATTTTTATCTGACAGCAGAACAGACTTGAGAGTCAGGCAATGGCTTCTAATACTTACAAAATGCAATTGGCTCAGATCACTGCTGCTTATTAACACATGATGGGAGGACAATGATGGGAAGCTGAAAAGACAGGTTTTATTGACTAATCAAGGTTAAGATGATGTTCAGAGGGTCTGATCAAACTGACATTTTCATACCCGATTGCTGGGCAACATTTTTGGGAAAATATCAGTATGTATCAAAAACTTAAAATGTATTATGCTTTGCTTCTGTATCTCTGAATAGAGAAATATAGTCTCAAATAATTAGGATTTTCAGGTGTCTTAGTGATATTTACACTAGTAAAACATGGCAACAAACTGGATGACCAGCAATAGGAGATGGTGAGATGGGCAGTGGAGAACAAGTCATCTGAGCACTCACACAGGCACCACACTCATGCAGTTATTTATAAAATAGAAAAGAAAAAACGTGGATTCTATCTTATCTCCTCCTTCCTGTCTGTCTTCTTTTTTATTTTTTACACCCATGGAAAAAATTGCTTCTTGAAAATTTAAATGTACTAAAATATGAAGAACTAGCGCATATAATTGTAAACACAGGACCTCATATATATGAGATAAAAAGACTGTAAGGACATACAGCAAAAAAATCTACAGTGGTTATTTACACATGGTAGCATTATGAACACTTTTGTTTCAACAGTTTTTTTCCTGAAAATTGCTCTAATGATCTCATATTGATAAGTTGGTATACAGTCATCTCACTCCAAGTATGACTCTGGTCAAGCTTCGTTCTGAACCTTTTCGGTTTTCTTATGAAAAGCCTTAACGTGTGAAATAGGTTACTACAAGAGTCTCTCCAGGGCTATTTTCAGTGAAATGAGGAGGAAAAGCAAACCTGGAAATTTCAAATGGTGTCAGAGTTGATAAAGGCAGTTAAGATCAAGAAAAAAAAGGCATAAGAAGAGGCTTGCAGGAAGCAGTGCTGGAAGTGGAAGGAGAAGCAGGGAGAAAAGTGAATGCTGAGGGGCCACCTTGGTAGATTCCCAGAAACATCCAGGAGAAATGCTCACTTCGCATAAGAGGGTGCCACTGAGTGGGAGTTGTTTGGAGCAGGACTGGGGACTATGGAGAATGAAAGAGTGGAGAATGTCTCCTTCCACAGATGTGCAGATCTCATGAAGTGCCACAAAGGGCACCTTCTGAAGGTGAAGGATTCACCTGGGCAGGCAAGGCCCATATTCATGATGGAATAGACTCCTGAATAAACCCGAGGACCTCAGGTCTGCTGGTAGAGCCCTCGCCAGTATCTTAAGTTCCATAAGGCAGAGAAACAGTTCAACAGCAAGTTAGACCAGAAGGTCATTACCTCTCCACATTTGCTCTAGGACTCTCCTGAAAATATCAGTCTAGGGAAATTCAGCTCTTGCAAATATGAATGGTATGCAAATGAAGGCATTTCTTGCAATGTTCAATATGCTGCAAGAAAAATGTGAAAATGACAGGGAAAAATTGCTTCCATTTTTTCTATTAAACTCCCTGGAAAAATGTTGCCGTGATAAAATTTGTAATTAAACATGCCAATAATAATTTTTTTAAATTAAAAAGTAATCATCCTTATGAAGATAGAATTATAAGAACTCAAGTAGGGAAGGACAAGATAATTAAAAGGTAAGGCTATGAGAATGTGAAAAGCAAACTGGGTGATTTTAAGCTGGCATAGAACAAAGAAAGATATTACAGGAAGGAAGACATATTAGCAGGTGTTCAAGGGAGAATAGACACAGCAGAAAGCACAGCATGGAACAGAGGAGATAAAAATAAGAAATGCAAGAAAGATAAATATAAAGAAAAAGATAAAAAGGAAAGTAGGAAAGATAGAAATAAAAGGTAGGCATAATGAAATGAATCCAATACACATACAACATAAATGCTTTGGAACTAAAATAATAGAATAGAACAATTCAAAAATAATTCCCTGAATGTAAAGAAGATTTATGTTAACATAGTGAAAGAATGCTCTGGGTGAAATGGAAGCTTCTATAAAGTGGAAAGTAGGGGAACTAGAACAAAACACAATGAAAAAAATAATAAAGAAATATATAAAGATCTCTAATTTGTTGTTAATTTTTAAAAGGTCAGATATGTAGTGTGAACAACTGAAAATGGAAATAAAATGCTTCTTCCTCCCCTCTCTTCCTGCCTGACTACTCATTCCTGCCTTTACTTTTCCTTTAAAAAAAAAAGTGAGGTACACAACAATGGACAGTGTTTATCATTTGTTTAAGAAGGGAGGAATGATTGAATATTGCTTCTGGGTAGAATATATTGTTCTGTTTCTATTTGTCTATCACTGTAAGGATGCAGTAACAAGTGAGGTCATCTCTAGCAGGTCTGCATGTGGATGTGGATGTGGACAATTAAAAGATGGGAGGAGCATTTTTTGCTATACTGTTTAAATTTTGGAATCATATAAAAGTGTAATGTCTCTGACATTTGACAGCAATATAATTAGAAACTGACATGGTTAAATGTTATGATACAGATCAATCTTCTCTTATCTGTTGAGTTATCTTGCACTTATATGAAATATTTGTAACATGGGACGAATTTATTAGCTCTTAATATAATGGAGTACTTCTTAATACTGTAGAATTTAATTGATAAGTCTCCATAAACCAGTACTTCCTAGTAATAATCTGTTTTTATATTCCCTAAAATTTAGCTGTGACAAAGATCCTCAGACCACTGTCATTGAAAATGGTAGAAGTCAGCATGGCCGATTTTCCTTTGAAGTGTTCCGATTTGTGAAACACAAGAATCAGAAAATGTCTACTGTCTTCCTGCACTGTGTTACCAAGCTCTGCAGAGCTGATGACTGCCCCTTCCTGATGCCAGTATGTTTTTAGCAGCTTTATTCAAAATTGTTGAATTGATCTAAGCTGAAGGGCTATCAAGAGGTAGGAGCTAATTTCTATGTAGAAAGTAGATATGCATCAGGTCAAAAAATTTGAAATAGACTTTATTCATTCACCTAGTACAGATCTATTGTATGCCTACTTTGTGTCTAATGCATCATACTACGAATTCAGAAATGAAATCTGCATATATTCTGAATTTAAGTCAGTCCTCTAGGAGAATGAGTCAAAAAAAAAAGAAAAGAAAAGATAAAAATGTCATATTGCAAAGCAGACATGCCTGTAGCAAGAGGTAGTGCTTTCTCATCATTGGGAGAGCATTGGAACAGGAGAAGTTGGAAAGATTGCAAGAAGAGATGAATCTCAGATAGTGACTTTGAAAATGGATAATCCCCAAAGGGACAAAATCAAGAAAGTGAGAAACACTTCATGCCAAAGGATGGTCATAGTCACAGACACATAGAGTAATGGCAGAACTTCCTGTCTTTGAATAAGGCCCTGGAACAGAGTGAGAATGCTCTCACATTCTCACATGGGGAGGGACAGGGATGATTCTAGAAAGGTAGATTTGGGCCAGATAGTCCAGGAATCTCTTGGATTATTAAACTTTAAAAGTAATCAAAGATATGGATCTGAATTTTATATAGTCATCACTAAAAGGATAGGATCCTTAATGAGTTAATAAAAATATTCTGTTTCTAGCAGACCTCCTGAGGTCACATTGATAATAAACTGGGAAAAATGCAGGCACATTTTTGTATTTGAAATAGTTTTATTGCTTATATTTATGTTCCGATGTATACATTATTGATTACTCTAGCCTCAACTCATTCTATCAGAGGGGGTTAAATGGGTAAGTCCACATTACCTTGGCTCTGTGCTGACCAACATTTCAGGGAAAGATTTATTAAAGGCTTGAGAGAAATAAAAGTGGAGAAGTTTGATAAACACAGCTCTTTTTCCGGACAGCCACTGAGCTATGTAAATTAATGAGGCAATGCACAATTACAATGGGAGGAAATAAGAAATGTAGCCCAAGCCGGGATAAGAAACGCCGAAGCAGTTATATGCAAAGTAATTAAATAAATGCACAGAAGTAAATGAATAAAATGAAACATGTGGTATCTCTTCCAAAAGAATCTGCTTCCTAAATGGCCATAAAGAAACGATTTTGTGCCGGTGTGGAATTTCATTTGTTTTCATTAACACCTCAGATATGCGGCCACAGAGAAAAGAGAGATGTGGGGAGGACACCATGGAGTCCTCCGAGCGCTTCCGGAAATGCCGTCCTGTCTGCGGGCCCCATCATTACCCGGAGTGGTAGGATTGCTCCTCCTTTTGTGTGTAGTAATAGCTGGTTCCAAAAATGGTTTGTCACTTGACTTTTTAGAACCCAAAATGGTTCCTAACCAGCATTAATTATGCGGAGTCAAGATAAACTGCTCAACACCTTTAATTTCACAGCAGTTGCCTGCTTTCTTAATTTATGCACAAAGGCAATATTGTCTTTAGCATATTTCTCTTCGCAGACATATAACCCGCAGGGCATGTTTTATTTGCCTCTCTGGATCCACTCTACCCTTCCCTGCCCTGCTCGCTGTCCGTGAAGACTGGCCTGTGGGACTTGAGTCCATCACTACCTGGCCATGTAGTTTCTGCGTGGGATTGCCCAGTAGGTGGCGCTTCAGAGCACTTGTATGTCGTCCACATGGCTTCTGAGAGTTCCCCATAAAACCACAAGTTCTAGAAACATTCCCCTTAACTCAAAATCTGGCTAATTTGACTCTCTCCTGCCAGTTCCTTACTTCTTAGTAAATAGTTCTATTAAACTCTCCTAACGTTTCCCAGTTTAAGTGCTGTTTGTTTCCTACTAGGATTTTGAATATTACAAACTCCATTCAGTGCACTCATTCGTGCACTCTTTCAGTGCACACATATTAACATTTATTCTCGTTTACACAAAAATTTGTACATGAATATCTTTCCCTCCCTCCCTGAAAGAATATTGATAGTGCTTTATGTCAGCATGAACCGAGTAACACCCACAATCAATTTAATAAAATAGGCATGGAGAATCAACAACACACACTAAAAGCCTAAAACTCTGGTTCGAGTTCCAGCTTTTGCTCTAACAAGCTCTGTGATTTGAGATTTTACTTCACTTCTGTGAGCAAATGTTTCTTCACTTTTCAAATGAGGGATTTCAAAAAGTAGCCTTTAAGATTCTTTGGGTGGAGTAGCAGTTGGTTCAATTGCCTCCGAAGGAGCACAGGCCACATACTCCTGGTTTGGAGTCTTGGATCCTGGGGAAACAACAAGTGTGAACAACTAAGTAAAATAAGAATACTTCTTCCTCTTCTCTCTTTCTGCCTGCCTGCCTACTCACCTTCATTCCTACCTGTACCTTTGCTTTAAAAAAAGAAATTCTAACTTTATACTTTTAAATTTGCCTTTCAAAAAATCAGAGTTCTGGTTTAAATTATATTTCAATAATTTTTTCATCTATTTTATTTTGGCCACAAGGCTATTATTATTTCAATTAGATTACCTTTGTTTTTTTTTTCTCCCATGCCTCCTGTCCCACAGTGAATAAGTTTTCCCTGAAATCCATAATTAAGCAAAAAGTGGTTTTGGTTTGAAAAACCAGACAATTGCTTTAATTATTCACTCCTCTGTGTTTGTGTAGACATAGCATTCTTTAAAAACAAATTAATAGGTCTTTAAATAATGCAGAAATGCATTAAATATGAAATGTCAAACTTAGTCCTTACCCCCTGAGGGTTTGGTATGTGTTTTGAATGGTCTGAAAATGACCGGCTTGTGATTTGTGAAAGGCCCAATTCATATCTCTATCTTGCAGTCAGAAATAGCACAAAGAATTACACTGCATGAAAAGTCAGGGCTTGTTGCCAATAATTAGGAATATTTTGGAATAAAAAATATTTTTCTATTTCTGTGGTGAATATCTAGGGTCAGTTCGTTTGAAAGAACCTTGAAAAGGATTCTGTCCATGTTGAGTAGATGGTTTTTCCTTCTTGTTAACTTCCTTGTTTCCTTCATAACTGGGTCAAATCAAATTTAACTATTACAAATTTAAAATAATTTGTCAGTATAAGATAATTTTTAAAAAGACCACGTACTAAGACTCCCAGTAAAGACTACTGGGTAGAAGTTTCGAATTCTGCCAAAGCTAACCAGCTATGTAGATTTTCCCCAACCATATCCAGTCAAACAGGATATCTATACTAAAACCTCACAGAGTGAATGTCTTTGATTTCAATGTCTCTGATGTCATGCCTGATTTTTGTCCTTTCTGATGTCTACCTTACAATGACATTTATTCCCCAACACAAAAGAGTTGTCACTTTGTCACCTCCGTCTCTATTGGCAGAGACCTCAAAGGATCATGTTCAAACCTTCCAGATCCCTGTCACTCCTTTCCTGCTCTCTGTGGATTTATTTTTTATTTTTTATAATTTTGATATGTAACAACAGAATGGTCCTTATTTCTTGATCATAGTAGCCTCACTGAAATAGGATAATACTATAAGACCCATGCTAAAATTTTCTATTTATAATTCTACGTTAATACAAAACATGGAAGTCAAGCCACAGACTTGAGTATGTAAACCTAATGTCCAGCTTAATACCCAAGGCCACCTTCTTTCTTTAGTTGCACTTAATTTTTGCCTTAGGTCAGCGAGAATTTCTCTCTCCAGGTCCTGTGACTGATTTTATAGAGACAAGCTCAATTTCAGACTTGGTTTGCTCCCCTCGAAGCGCTCTGATACTTGGAATTTTTGCTCTGTTTGCTCATTGAACCACTCCTTTCCCTGAGACATTTGACTTAGGTCAAGTTTAATAAGTTGTTCAATCGCAAACCAGAACTTCTGTCTTGTTTTTTAATGAAATGAGATCCATTCTGGTTAGTTTTACTCAATAATGTTAATTCATTTTTTAGTTGATTTAGGGAAATGTTTACATCCTCAGAATTCTCGAAATGTTGTTTTGAGGTCCCAAAGGGGAAAATTGGTAGAAAAGTGCTTATTTGAGGGTGCTATTTTGAAAACATAAAGGTACAATCACTCGACAATGATAGTACATAATTGTTGGTTTGTTATTTTTTTTACACTAATAACTCTTAGATGTGTAAGCTAAATTCTTATCCAACTAGTATAATTTTACTTTGTGGGTACTTAATAATTCTTTAGAGCATGTTTCTTTTAGTCCCTACATTGAACACTACTCTGTTGGGAACTAGGAATCCGGCAGACAACAGTCCACGGTCTTTGTCCTCGGGGATCTTAAGCCTTCAAAGATTAAGATAGACTTTTACCAAACAACACAGTGGAAAGTAAAAAGTTTGGAGGCTCTTAACTTGAAGCATGTGGTCCATTTTATCACCTAGAAAATTGAAGATTTAAAAAAAATTGCCCTAAGAAGGGAAAATGTTTAGTCTACTTATATATATATATATTTATGCACACACATACCTGCATATATATACATATATACAAACACATACATATAGTAATGATCTTTTTTTTCATTTATTTTGACTACTTATATGAGAGAGAAGCAGAGAATAGCAATTTATCTTCCCCTTCTGGCTGCCAAACGACTGTGGTTTTGCTACTGTTACTTTGCTCCTCTGGGTCCTCAGCTAGAGAGGTGGTTTTTGAAGAACCAACCGAATTGAGTTTTCGAATCTCAGAGCTTTCTTTTAGCATAAAGGCATATGTTAAGACCTAGTGGGTATCTTAGAAAATAGAAGTGTGTGGTGACAAAAAGCTCTTGGAAAATGACTACCTCAAACTTAAGACATTTGCTTTGCTTTTTCATTTTTTAAAAAATCACAATGGTACTACAAGTGCAGGATGTCAGATACAGCAGCCAGATAAAGTGAGTCTCTGTACCTTTACCTGTGATCAAAAACAATTCCAAACAGTATTAAAAAAATTACGTGTTCTGATGTCAGCCATCTGCCAAAGGTGGGGTGAATTCAGGTTTTCAGAGTCCTGGAACCTGGCACTGGGATGACCCATTTGTCCCAACACAAGAAGATTTTGTCCCAGTCAGGTCTTCATGAATGACACCTGGCATACTGGTCCTTACCAAAGTGTTGGTGGTCATGGCGGAGAGGAGGAAATATTCTGACTTCTTTTATTATTAACTTTAGGAGGCAGGGAAGAGTAGGGACATCTAGTCATTGTACTTTTGCCATATTTGGGACACATAAAAGGAAAGAACTGTTTATTCTCTAATAGAAACATTTTTAAACAAATCAATGTAAACATCGAATTACTTTAGAAAAGGGGTTTTAGAGCATTATAGGCTCTCTTCTGTGTTCCAATGAGACAATCAGTCTTGGGAAAGGGATAGTCAGATTTTTTTGAATGTACTGACCGCAGTCCCTTCAGCCCATCTGTTTCCACAAGAAGAAAGTATCTTTATAAAATAGTTTTGATTATAGTGTCCTATAATGAAAATACATGTTTTTCCCCCTTTTCTCACATAACAGTGCATTTTATTATTCTAAAGAGTCCTGTGAATGAGTAGTCTGTTAATTTTGGATATTGTTCTTTAAGATCAAAGATCATTATAGACCTGCAATTACTAGCCCAGATCAGATGTCTGAAAAGGAATGCTATCAGATGTTCTCTCATAAATTATTTCAAAAACTAATCATGGAGTTTCGTGTCTTGAGCTGTTCATCCCTATAACTAAGACAAAGAATGTTTTCCCTAATTGACTATTTTATAAGAAAAAGGATTTGGAAGCTGAGTTTTTAGTTAAGCATAATGTTTATTTGATCAGAGAGGCTGTGACAGATGGAAGTTTTTTCATCTGTAAAATGGGGGTAGCAATACTATCTAACCATATGGCTATTAAGAAGATTAATGTTATAATATATGTGCTCTGTGATACTATACACATATTAGTTATAATAATATTTATACTCCAAAGTAAGTCAATTACACACATTTTATGGTTCAAATAACAAACACTTATAGACACATACACACCACATATTTAAACACAAATATCAAATGTACTCATTGTACAAGTTCAGGGTTAATTGCTATGTGGCTAGAAAATGGGGCACAACCTTGGGAAACCAAGTGAATGTAGTCATTGCAATTATTTTGTTTGCCAGGGAAAAGTGAGAAATCAACAGCTTCCATCTTTTACTTAACAGATGCAAATAAAACCACAACTTAAGCTTAGGAGTCATGTTTTCTCTTCATTTAGTTATTAAGTGTGAATTTATCTTCTTGGAATTTAAATGATGTTTCTGCAGAGTATGATGGGAAAATTGGCAACACTTAAAATAGAATGGCACTAAAATAATGAATCTTTCTCCATAACAGAATAACAAATGGCAAGTTATAGGGCTATAAAAATGTAATAGCTGTTAACAATTACTGCCCCCACTAACCTGACTGGAGAGATAATGATGAAGATGAGTTGGCAGGAAAGAATATAGCACAGTAAATTTTGTGATTATATTTGTATGCCCAGGACAGAGACAGGATGTAGGCAAGAACTTGAGCAATGGCTAAATGATGAAATCTGGAACATGTGGAATAAAAAATGAGAAAGTACAATGGTTTTGGAAGACTTTTACTCTGACCTTTCCCAAGCTGCTGATTGGTGAAAGTGAGGGGACAGGGAGGTTAAACGTCATTATAGAATTATAATAAAAGCCAGTAAATATTTGAAGATACATGTTGCTTTTATTTTCCTTTCCCCCTCCAGATGAGACTCCAACCAACAACTCACAGCTTGGTAAGATAATCACATATACTAGAAATAAACGCATGATGAAAACATCTTTTAAGTATTTTCTGGTGATGAGTTGCGACATTGGAATTAAGGAAATGTGATAAACTCTGGTTTTATACTTTTGTTCAATTTTAAGTTATAGCTTTTTGAAGATTTCTGAACTCATATGTAGCCTGTTGATCAATTTTTATAGCATTTTATAGATGATTTGCTTTTGGCTGCCCAGGGGATACCAGGCCTCTAAACCATACGATCCTTTGGGTTTGGGATTGAATTATAGTCAAACAGATTAGAGCGTAATACAGTGTCAGACATTTATTTTACAAGATACTGGTGACAGATGTTTTGCAGGTATCATGTGGGATAAAGTAAGCGCCTTCTGCTGTTGGATCTTTCTACTGTCTGTGTTTTACTTACTTGCAGGTTCTGCGAATGAGCCTGCTTTCCAGCTGAATGCCGTCATCAGTGCACTGATATCAGGAATGGTCGTTCTGGGAGTCATGAGCTTGTCCCTTCTCCTGTGCTCACTGGCCCTGCTACACAGGAAGACAACCCCCAGCTTGGTGTTGAATGGCATCAGAAACCCAGTCTTTGACTGATCACAATGGGGCCTGCTCTCTGCAGAAGCCGTCACTGATGACCACATGTGACTACGGTCTGAGTTTCATCTAACATTGAAGCCACCAGTATGTGATATTTGTAGGTTTGATAGATGCCACAGTGTAGTTAACTTGTTGGTATGAAAATAGAGAATTTTGATGCTATTGTTCTTGTTACTTATGGATATGGTCCACCCTATTTGTCTGACACCAATAGGTATACTGACCATAAGCAAACACCATCCAGGACTTAGATCCCACAGAATCATACTTTGTCTTATTTCAATGTTTTGTTGACTGTTGGCTACAGAGATAAAACCTAGACTTAGGGAAAAAAAAAAAAACAAAGAGAAATTTGCTTCATTTTTCCCTTTAAGCATTCAAACCCAATGTGATGGCATTTAGATTTGCATATGTGGTCCTAAAATGAAAGCCACTTTTTGTTTCATTCCCAAATAATTCCAGCTTGGGGATATGTTTTAATTGGACTGACCAATTTGGACTCCTGAGATTTAATTACTCAGTCTATGACCTCCAGTGTTATTGACTGATATCCATATCTGATGACATTCATTAAAAGAAAAATATGGGAAATGTATTGTAACCAGAAGCATCCATTTGCGTAACAGAGGGTAAAACTAGTCGCTAGTTCCAGAGGCTACTAAGTGACTATAGATCATTATTCACTTGGATAAAAATGACTGTGATCTCCTTATGGCAGTTTTCTCCTTCTGGTTTGTGTGAAAACATCAACATATGCTGAGTCTACCCAGGTAAGCAGTTCAGATGTGGTCACAGCTGTGCTTCCAGCAGTCAAGTAACTGCAAAGATTATTCTTAATTCAGAGCTATTACATGGGAAAAACAAATGAGACTTATGGGAGGTAGACATTGGCCCTAACAGACAGCGTAGTATTCCTATAGGGCTTTTTAACAACCTAGGTTCCCTTTTGTTTAGAACAGAAAAATTAGGTGTGTTTTGCAGAATTTTGTTGGCATCTTCATGAAGAAATGTTTCTTTTCCCACAAATTTCTAAAGCCTCCAAAACAATAGTCTGGAGGAGCCGTTTTTAAGGTGTCTTCTTCAAGGTGTCCTCACGACCACAGAGTAAATGATGTTTCCCTAGTAGTCAACGAAAACAAACAATGGCTCCTTTGTAAATTTTGCAAAAAATATTTTAAAACCAAGTTTTAAACATCCTGTATTCTTTTTTTTTTTTAAATCAGCCTTCCCTTTGTTCAAGCTGTCACACAACTGATCAAATGGGACAAGTCCATGACAACACCAAAACTAGCTTGTGCCACTATGGGAAGTGCTGTCAACTGTTAAATTTGCTGTAAAAGCTAATTTCTCTTCAACATTTGTGACCTATCATTCATGACTGAATTTACTGTACTACCTGCAAATAACTACAATTTTAAATTTGTTTCAAATGAAGTGCCTACACTCTCAACTTAATAATTAAGTCAATTATTGAAAACAAAAAACCTTTTCCCCAATTTGCCCGAATAGCTCAGAAGAAATCGTTTATATTACAGTAATGATTATACAATTATGTCAACTGCCTATTTAAAGGTGTAGACAGAAAGAGAAATGGGATCTGGAAAGTTACTGTATAATTTCTTCAATATAGAAAAAAATCTACAATTGAAAAAATGTCTGCTTTGTATGTATTACTTCAGAATAACTTGGAAATTTTTCTTTTTTGAAGGAAAGGTACAGGCAGGAATGAAGGTGAGTAGGCAGGCAGGCAGGCAGGAAGACAGAAGAAAGAAGCATTTTATTTTGTTTTTATTTAGGTCATCTTAGTTTTTTTCACTGGCCCTGGAACATGATTCTCAGTCCTGGGAATGTATGTGGACTGTGCTCCGCAGGTGGTGAACCTAACCGCTATTCCTCCAGGGCATGCTTGGAAGTGATCATTTTGATCTTTATCTGTTAACAAACTCATTTTCTAATTTAAAGGGAAGAAGTCCTATAGAAAAAGAAAATATGACCCATGTTACTTATGTGACCCTGTGTGTATGTGTATTGAAATATTCTGATAAACCTATTTTAGATACTTTAAGTGGTTGTCATTGATCCAAGGATTAAGTCCTGTGAATAGAATATTATAATATCTGAAACCAATTTGTCAGTTTTATTTTTATGTTTTTGAGATGGTCACTATTTCAACTGTCGACCTTCTATTTTCTATATACCATTTTAATAAAACTGAATAAGAGATACATTATCTTGCAGCAACTTAGATACCATATTATTTTATCACCACCCTTTCATTGTAAATGAAAGACTCAGAGCTATTTTAAGACAAACCAGGTTTGCTTTATAGAGCTGTGTTCTTATAGACCTGTAATTTTATGTAGTGTTTAGTAATACTGAATATTCTGGCTACTTTGGTAGTGTGAAAACCTTACAAACAATGTGCAAATGTCCCTTCAGTTTTAATACCTCAAACTGGGTTTTTGTTTGTTTGTTTGTTTTTGTTTTTGTTTTTGTTTTTGTTTTTTTACACTTCAGGGGTAAGGTCTGATGATGTGTAAAAGATGATTGTGGAATAAAATAATTATATATGAATATCTTTAAAATAATGACCTGGTTGCATTTTTTTAGAGTTATTTCTCCTTCCTCCTCTCAGCATTCTATTCCTGCTTTGACAAAGGAAGAGCAAACTTAAAACTGGCTGCCAGATACCACAGGAAGTGTATGACCTGTGCTGCTGGCTGAAGCCTAACGGCTCCATATTTCATGTCCCGAGTGAGGCCTGCATGGGAGGATATAACTGTGAGGTGGACAGAGGCTAAAGAGCTACATTTTTGTGTGAGTTGTGAGCCTATTTGTTCTGTTTTTTTTAAACTTTGAGGGGAAAGTGAAAGCTAGAAAGAGGAGTCAACTATTGCCCCGAGTTGCAGAGTCTGTCATGACAAGTGCCATCAAGGTTTCACTGTCACCCCTTGGTTTGAGATGTGTCACGATGTTGAGGAGAAATTCTTTCTCTGACTCAGGAAGAATCTAGTCTTACAAGACTGACTATTCCTCTGGGTTCTCAGCCTGGGGAAGCAGCTGTGGGTTATCAAGACATGATGGTTCGTGAGGGGCATTGCCAGCTGTGGAAAATGTAAGGTAGTAAACTTCTGAAAGTGAGAAAAGAACACGTGGGAAACACATATAAGACATAGTTTGAGGGCTTCCAGGAGATGTGGCAAGAGAGTGTTGTATCAGGATAGCATGTCTTCTATCATGATGATGGATGCTATTGGGCTAACACACATCTGCTTTCATTCCATATGTATAAGAAAAAGTACAAGTTGATCATAGATCAGTTGCTTTTGGGAATGAGGATTCTCAATTATTTAAAAGTAAGGAGACATTTAATATAAAACCATCTGAATTTAGAAAATAACATACTTGAGGAGTAAATAAAACAGCTACCAGTGTTAGCTGTTGTATTAGGATGCTTCAAAGAAAAGGAACTAATAAATGTAGGTATATAAAACGTATTTTAAGAAATTGTCTTACACAATTAGGAGACTGACAGTTCCCAAGGTCTGCAGTCAGCCAGCTGGAGACCCAGGAAATGGGTGTAGTTCTGTCTGAGTGCCTGAGAACCAGGAAATTTGATGATGTATTACCAGTCTGAAAGCCAGCAGACTCCAGACTCAAGAAGAGTGGTTGTTTCAGCCCCAGTTCAAAGAACAGACATAAGCAGTGTCCTGGTTTAAAAGGCAATTAGGTAAGATAAATTCTTCCTTAGTCATGGTGTGGTCAGCTTCAGAGTTTTTGTTCCATTCAGACCTTCAACTGACTGAATGAGGCTCACCCACATTAGGGAGGGTCATCTGCTTTCCTCATTTATTTCAGTGTTAGTCTCATCCAGAAACACCCTACAGGCACACCCAGAAATATGGTTGAACAAATATCTGAGTAACCTGTGGTCCAGTGAATACGTAAAGTTAACCTTCACATCTGGTAAACTTGTAAACAAACCCATAGTATCACCCTGCTAAAAACAAACACAAATTCTAATCAATCCAGTGACATTAAGGGGATGAATGAATAAATAAAAGTGTTATAAAATTTGATAGTCCACAAGTGGAATGATTTTGCAATAGTCGATGTCTGGAAATAGCGACTTATCATCAGAAGCCCTCCTTCAAATTAGCTAGAAATACAGATCAAAGAGAAAAGACAAGGCGTGAACAGGTGGGCAGGGATGAGATGATATTGTGGCAGCCACTGTTTGTGTCTGAAGCCAGGAATGTTGGACTGAATTCCTTTTCAAGTCTGTTTTGCAGAAGTGACTGAGTTTAATGAAGTAGAACCCCCTGGTTTGAAAGCATCGTTGGAGGGGAACTCAGTGGGTCATCTCCTGGAACACAGGTGTGGATGGCAGAATCTTGTTCTCTTGATGATCCGGAGGGTCATGACCAGCAAAAGCTAATAAAAAGTGGCAGGTGCCTTCGCCTGTTGCATCCTAAACCTATAATAATCCGTAACTGCCTTCATCTAAAGCCAGTCAATCACCAAGTGCCTATGCTCTGCTTCCTTATCGTAAGACATTTTAGAAGCTTGCTCTGACCGCAGGTAGGTGAGACAAGATGGAAAATCTTTGCTTCCTGTTTCCGTACTAGTTTAAGCTCGTAATACAACCATTTTCTCAAAGCTTAGTGCCGTATATTGGCTTTATGTGCATCGGGCAGTGGACTTTTGTCTGGTAACAGTCGCACCAAATTATTCTCATTATGGAAAACAAGGCAGAAAAGAGAGCATGGCATCAAAATACTGCTTGGTTTCATATCCTGCAGATTTGGCATTGAAGGGGTTGGGATCTCAGGAGCTAGGTGAGTGATGACATCAACAGTGACAATAGGCCTAGGCAGAGCATCAGACAACAAAGCAAAGATAATGGGGGGAAATGCAACGAAGGGAGTGTGGGACTCTGACAGGAGAGGCATTTTCTTAGAGGGAATGAGTTTATTGGAAGGAGACAAAACTAGTCTTTGGTAGCTCTTATCTATATTCCTCATGCTGGTGACCTGAATCCTCAGGAGACCCTAAGCAAGTGTAAACTGGATAGACATAAGTTGTACATGTTTGTGAGACTACCTTGTCTGATAGTTTGTGGGTCAACCACATTGGTGTCTGCAAATTTGTATAACACAGGAGAACTAAAATAGCTTTGATTAATGCCACTTTGTTGAGATAGGAAGGAGAGCTGGTTTTGGAGGCCTCTCTAGGCAGAATATCTGGAAATCTCTTCTCAGAAAAGTTAATGTAGAAAATATTTTGCTTGACAGAGCAAAATTAAGAGCTCAGATGTTATCTGCATCATTCAAACCTCCAGCTCCCTTTTGCTTCCAAGTATCTGGATATTTTATTTTTTATTTAAAACCGCCAACCAACATCATTATCTCAACTTCCCCTTTCATTTTCTATGTTGAAAAGAGAAATGGCATAATTATATGGAGGTTTTGCCAAAAGCAATGTGGTCCAAATTATGGGATTAGTTTTAATCAGGAGCATAGCTGTATTGACATTGTCCAAAGCGGGATCCATTATTGAGTGATTTGCTGCTTTGACTAATTAACCAACACTAGAAGATCCTGGAAGAGATGTAGTTAGACAGTTTCAGGCAACTCTGACTCAAAGTGATACAGATCTGAAACTATTTCTTATAGGTAGTTTTGTAACTTTTTGTAGTAGGGAACAACTGACTAAAATGAAAAACTACCCTGGAGGAAATATAGTGCTTCTACCAGTTATTTACCAGTTGTGAATTGGAACTGATTTATGTTTTAAAAGCTGTTGTTTAGCTAACATATCTTTTGTTGTTAATAAAAGGAGGTGGCAGAGAATGATGCAAAGAGCCCACAGAAAGAGAAATTGAACCCAATATCCTATAAAGATAAATTTTAGAATTTGTTTTGCATTGCTCTCAAAACACAATATAAACAAACATGATTCTCTGTCACCCCCTGAAAGATTTATCAAAACTTTAATGCTTTCTTTCCAGTTTGTCAACAGGTACATAAATGAGAATTTCTGTTATTTCACAAATTAATCACCCAACATGACTCATGCCTCCAGGACTTGATCAGAAACTCCTTTTAAAGTTCCCTTAAATAAGATGATTAAACCAATAAGACAGAATGAGTTTTTAAAAATTGATTTCACTTTAAATTTCTTTATTTCACAATGCTAGCATGATTTTTTTAATGAAGAAACAGTTATAGAGATATTCTAGGCTAAAGAAGTATGCACACACTTGGCCTTTCAGTAGTAGTTGCCAAATCCTTGTGACTCACTCCCCCCAGGGGAGTACTTTCATCAGTCACAATAATTCTCCTGGACCTTATCTTTGTTTTCCTGTAGAAGATTCAACTTGGTGGGAAACCTATATAATTTTTGTTTTGATATAAACACAATCTGAAAAGGCTGAAACTGAGCTTGAGAGTATAAAAGAGAAGCTAAGCACATGCAAAAGGCAAAAGTTAGAATCCGATTTTTTTAATTTCTAAAATTTTCAAGTTTATAGAAAAATAAAGAGGGCAATATAATAACCACAAAAGTTTCACCTGTATAGATGACTAGAAATGCATAATTTGTTTTCATTACTTTGGATATATAAAAAGAAAGTTACATATTAAATTGAAGTCCGTTTTGTCCCCCTTCTAATATCGTTCTTCGATGTGTGTCCAGAGGTAATTACTATTATAAATTCAATGTACCTCCTTCCCAACCATATTCTTATATTTACTATACTAGGGTATTTTCCAAATAGCAGAATATTAATTTTGTCAATGTACATTTCCTTATCATAAGCATTTCTTGTCTTAGTTAGAAGTGTCTTCAGCAGCAAGTAATAAAGACACAAAATAGTAATAGTGTCAATAAAATAGAAGTTTCCTGTAAATCTCCAGGATGGCCATACCAACTCTGTTCCATGAAGTTCTTTAGGACTCAGATCCTTTTAGGCTTATTGCTTCACCATCACTGGTTGGTAGCCCTTGTTCCATAGTCTAAAATAGAGAAAGATTTAAAAACCTAAAGAGGTAAAGAACATAGAACATTAATAGTTTAAGGAAGACTCTGGAAGCTGCCACTAACGGTATCTCATTCCACAGGTCAGAACTTGATCATAAGCATACCAACAGCAAGGGTATCTGGGAAATGTAGTTTTTACTGAAAGTGCCCATGTGCCCAGCTATCCTCAGAGGATCTGACTTATACCCCTGTAATAAAATACTGTCATCAGTTGATTTATGTAAATAAAAACATTGATAGCTCTTTTAATAAAAAAATTATTAGATGTCTCTTAAATAGTTGCAAATGCAAAAATCTTAGATGTTTTATGGTATTTTTCTGTGATATAATCTATAGATGCTGGAAATCAGTTATAAAAACCTTTGCCAATTAAGAAATGTATATAATATGGGCTCACACAGAAATGTAGGGAGCAAATTGAAATGTTCATTACAGGCAATATGGAAAAATAATTGTTTTAAGATTAGTCTTCTTATACTATTCTCTAGAATGTTTTCTCAAGAATATTTTCAAATAATTTAAGCAAAAAAGCAATTTTAGTTGTCTGGTAATGTAGAAATGGAGGAAAGATTTTTTAAAGGAAAGGTGTAGGCAGGAATGAAGGCAAACAGAGGTAGGCAGGAAGAGAGAAGTGGAAGAATTATTTTATTTAGTTGTTCATCTTGGTTGTTTCTGCTGGTCCCAAGACACAAACCTGGGACCCTGGAATATGTGGACTGTGCTCAACTGCTACTCTACCAGAGCGTGCCAAGGAAAGTGTTTTTTCATACCAATAGGCTCTAAGTTATTTTTCCACTGGCTAATAGAGATTGAGGACTGTAAGTAGGAACCAACAACAGAAGGTTGCTGTTAATCAAGGAAGGGGGAAGGGAGTTCATGCTCTAAAGTCCTTCCCTGTCCTGGACACAAGGATGGAAGATTATATTGGATTTATAAGAAAACATGAGGTTCAAGGGCAATGTTTCTTTGACATGTGCTGAATTCTGGGGAAGGGGCAGAGAATTCTAGGAACAGGGTATTTTACCTACATAGGTTTGAGCTGAAACTGTCATGGTGTATAGATGGGTGGATATCTTCATATTATGATTTAATAAATGTGTCCTTTTCTCACTCCTCACCCCATTTTTTACCTCCATATTGCCCAATTTCTGATTCTAGTTAGTTCCCTGTATTACACATTCCAGAGTTGAGAAAGTTCAACTATGAACTATTTCTAATTTATAGCTATAAATTCCGTTGTTTTTTATAACACCAGTCATGTGGCTCTGTGGTTTTACAGTCTCCCGAAAATGAGCTCAACTGAGGCAAAATGCTAGTTTTCGTCTAACCATTCCAAAGACATAGCCAGGTGCCAGGTGATACTTTATGTATACTAAGATAATTGTATTGATTCTCAATTTCATCTACTGAAGAACAAATTCTTTGTACCTAATTTTATAAGCATACCCATGAAGACAAATTCCAATAAAAATGCAACTGCTTTGCTCTTTAAAAATAAATCTAACATTTTACTCAATATGAAAGGTCTGCAATGCTCTTCAGATAACACAAAGATTATACAGATTTTTGGGAACTCTGACTGCTATTGATAGTAATGAATGAGCTATCTGACTCATTTTTTTCTTTGGTGCATTTTTTCACCACATTACCAATATTCGTTAAAATTACACAGCCATGCTCACACCAAAACCAAATTTATGCTCTGGTAAATAGCAGAAAAGCATCAGCATCTTCATTATATCAGCAATGAAAATTATGTTTGTCCATGCTCTCTGGAGTTGATGACTAGAAGGTTTGAAAACAATAGCCCAGTCTTTTCCCTCTCATTGTAAGGAAAAAAAAAAATACCCATGCCAACATCGTTTTTTTTTTTTTTAATTTCACAAATAATCTGTTTTCACCTTGCCCTTTAGAACTGAGAAAAGCTGCATGTAATGAATACCATTTGTACATAATGGCAATATCTGGAATGAGTTTAACACCACTGCCTGATGACTCCCGAGAGAAATGGCTCATGAAAAAGACAGTCTCCAGAATATCCCCTTTGTTTGGTCACTATATATTTTGAAGAAAACAACTATTTTCTATGCATTTTCACCTCATCCCATCTTTCCAGCAGAACAATGCTAATTGTTTTTTTGCTTCTTCCCATTTATTACATCACTTATTATCTCTCAGACTGATTGGACAGGATTCCATCATAAATATAAGATCCAAATGCCTACAGGTCTGAGGAAAAAGACTTAACAGTTTACTCCTATTAACTCATTAACTCTTTTGAGTTAATTTTCCCCCACAAATGGATCTTTTCTCATGATGGCAACGAACAAAAGTAACTTTAATGTACACCCAGAGGGGTTGAAATTATACTACAAAGATTTTGTTTTATTGATGAAACATTGCATCATTACACCATGTAGATTTAAAGTGTGCATCATCATCAATCAACATCTGTATGTAATACATTAAGTTTACCACCAACAGTCCAGTTCTGCCTTCACTATATAATTGACTGCTTTTACCTGATTTGTCTAACCACCTACCCCTTCCCTCTGGTAACCACTAATTTGATTCTATAGACTAAAAGTCCATTTTTATTTGACTTGGTTCAGATGTTTCTCTACACACCACGTGAGTGAAATCAATATGATACTTTTATTTCTCCTTCTGATTTATCTCATTAAGCATAATTCCCTCTAGGTTCATCTGTGTGGCTACAAAACTCACTAACTATAGTTCAAAAGGGACCATACTTCATTCACCTCAGTTTAAAATCAGCCTTATTCATTCTTGGGATGGTATTAGGAGAATAACAGAGCCAAGGGTAGCATATCAATGTGTATCATTTGCTCTTCACTCAAAATTACTTCCCTCAGTATCTAAACTCTCTGCTAACTCTAAATAGAGGGCAAGAAGCAAAGAATAATGTGCTGTTCTAAATGTAGATGGAAGATAAGATATTGAGACTAAATTTTAAAAACCACACCAAGATATATTCATTCCACGCTCACATTTAAATAATGCTCGCATTAAATAATTGTTCCAGAGGAACTGTCAAAATGAAACAGTCAGTCATAGCTTTCCCTAGCTGAGCTCTGACAACTATAAAAGTTTAAGGCTCATAGTGAAGCTGTGAAAATTATTTTTAAAAAATCGTTTGCAAAACATGAGCAAAACCTTACTTCTATCTTATTATTGGCTTAAAAATGAGCAAGTTCTACAATATTGATTAGATGAAGCTTTTTAGTTTATATTGATTAGGTGGAGTTATCCCCAGGAATCTCAAACATGTACACAATATTGAGTTTTGAGGATCTATGCATAAATTATAAAGTTATAGGCATTATTGTTTTGAAATTTGATCTTATCTATATGTGCTTTCTATGCTCAGGGAAAATGTGGAATTCACTATGAAATGTATAAGCTCTTCAAATCAGTCCTAGGAACTTCCTTCCTGGGTAGCTTACTTGAAATCAAGGAATTTGAGTATTTTGCTTATAAAGCAGATTGCTCAGTTTTGACAGCTGATATGTTATGGACTTTTTTGATTTGGAGTAAAGAGAAATAAACTGGAAGCTTACAATAACCTCAGAGCCATAGTCCTCAAAGTGTGTTCCCCCAGCCAGAACCATCAGTCTTAGCTGGAAACGTGTTAGAAATATAATTTCTCAGAATCTAGTGAAGACCTACTCAATCAGAAATTCTAGGGGTGAAACTCTCTATTTTTTTATTTAGCAAGTTCTCCTTTAGCCACAATCTAAAGTTTGAAAAAAAACTACTCCTCTGGAATAAGATCGAAAGCAATTCCAGAAACTGAAAAGAGATCACCATAAATATATGGCATCAACTGTAGATCCCTGAGTAGAAAGGAGCCATACTCCTAGTGTCTAGAATTGGAAATGCACCTCTATTATGAAAGCAATCTGTTGTATTCTGTACAACCTTTAAACCTGAACAGTGACACTTATTCAGTCATTTACGGACCATTAAGGCTGATTCAGTTGACCTAACCAGCAAGTGTGTACTTCATCCCTCATAATTCCTTGTTAATTCTCTGGAGGCAGAAATGTATATGCTTTGTTAAAAGAGATGAACTTCTCAGATTGAGGAAGACTATTCTTGGTCAAAGAACACACACATACTTGCATTTTTCTGCATTTCTGTGCCATATTCTTTAGGGATAAATAATGTTCCTGGATATAGAATGTTTCTATTGTTTAGGGTATATAGACAATCTGGCAATATTGTACAATTGAAGAAAACACATGTATTTTGGAATCAAACCTAATTTGAATCACAATTTTATCATTTGTTAGCTGCATGACCTTGAGGAAGTCATTTAGCTTCTTTGAACTTCAATCTATGAAGTGATTGTTCTCAAACCAGTGTTTTGACATAGTTGGAAGACCAGAGATGAGAGTCTGGCACTCAGTAGATATTAGATATTCCGCCTTACATAACTTTCCCTTCCTATTACACCTGCTCTTTGCCATGATTGTGACTTCTGAATTTTGTTTCTGTATAGGCTAGTGGGACATGATGAGCATGTTCTAGTGTCAGCTTACATGGGTTTAGATGCCAGTTCTGAAATATATCCTTGGCATACAATGTTAAAAAATAGAGTATCTATGTGCATCAGTTGTTCTAAGGAATGAGTTTAAGATACTTCTCAAATGACATATAGCAATATTGGTTACCATTACTAGTCTCCTCATTCTGTAGCCCTGTTGTGATTTTTTTTTTTTTTTGTATCCTAAAACATAGCTCTTAGGTAGAAAAAAAATCATGTATCAGTTCACTCGATCAGCACATATTTTGGAGAATCTGCTATGTGAAAGGACTTGAGCATGGGTTGATGGATGCTTCAAGTTTTTGAAGCAGAGATTGGAGTTTACTTCCTACCTCTCTGAGTTCATTTCCTAGTGTGGAAGGTCTATAAAATGAGGGCAATAGTAGCTTCCTCTGTATCAATGCTGGAGTTTTATAAATGAAATGTGATTTTAAAAACTGACATGAAAATCTTCAAGATGAGAGGCATACCATCAAACCCTAAGTATTACTGCATCCAGTATGGTATCATCTTAGAGGAAGGAGCTAGTGCTCTTCTTTCTAAATACAACCCCCAACTTCATGTTTGTGTCTTCTTTTGCAAATTAGGGCTGTTTGTGGAATGGAATTTAACAGTAAGAAATCAGCAGAAAAACTAAATTAGCAAGGTTATCTTTTCTTCCAAAGCTTAAACTAAAGCTTTAGATGTTACTTTAACTAGGTGATTGTTTGTTGTGAAGAACAGTTATCTACCATCAAGGTAACTTAAACTCTGGATACAAGAACTCAATCTTTGAGCCGCAGGTTAAATGACACTTGGGAAAGTTTGGGTCCCTGTGTGCTACCTAATGACAGGTTACTGAAGATGTAGTTTGCAATCCACAAAGACAAGTGTGACCATGTTAGGTGACACCTTCTCCATCAGGGTGAGGGCGTGGTGTTACATTTGCCACACTGTTTGTAAGATCCATTACCACTGAATCTGAAATTCTCTGGACATCTGTGTTTCGCCAGGCAGCACTCTTTGTTTTTGTCATCTCTTGTGACTGGATTTCACTTTTAATCCCTGACTTGTTCTTTGCTTTTCTGACAACCTGCATAGCCTTTTCCTCGGCCTCTATTCCTACCACTTGTTCCCTCCACCCTGTACTGCTATAAACTTGGATCACAAGCTGTAATGCTTTTTGACCCATGTTGGAAGATTCCTCTTTGTGTCTTCTATCAACCACAACTTGGAATTCTATACCAGCCCAGATCATTTCTAAGTCTATCTGAGTTTTGAATTTGAATGCTAGATGGTTGACCACCTCTAAGGTAGCAGTGCATATCCAAGCTTATTCTCAGTTCACTTCCCTTCTGTTCCAGTCAGCTGAACAGTCTCAGAATCTTATAGCCTCGAACATGTAGGTCAAGACAGGAACCTCTTGAAGAGAAAAACGTCCCCACATAGCAATTTAAGAGACCCAGGCCATCTAAATTAGATGATTTCTAAGAAGCCAAGCACAAATGTTGTTAATTAAATGTGTAATCTTTATTTTAGCTAGCATATTCATTTTGGGTAGTTTTAATTTATAAGATAGCACCATTTTATTTATGTGAAGAATGTACACTTTATAGCATAGTGTGCCCTCTTGTATAGTCAATGTGTGCAGGGTATTTATGCTCATTTTATTGGACTCTGAGCATAATTTTGCTATTAAATATATGGGAGAATTTTATGGTTGTTTTATGACATCGTTGGCTCAAGCTAGGTTTAGTTTTATGCCAAATCTCTTCTCAAGAAGCTCTCAATTCAGCATTGTTTCTATGGGAAAATACGTAAATACATTGCCTCTCATGAACATCTGCTTGTCTATAATTTCAATAAAGCCAATGGACAGAGACCTCTGCTCTCTAATTTCTGCTGGAACTCTTCCCTTCTGTATCACTTTTGAGATAATGATTGCCCTTGAGGTTTTATAGTTATATTCTTATATTATGTGGTGGTCAACTTTTTTACTATGAAGGAGGCTCTTGTTTCCTTGATCCAAATTCTCAGGAAACTAAAATTCTTGAAAACTTCATGTATGTGTGTGGGGCATGATGAGTCCGGGAGGTGTGCATGGGTGAGGAGGAGTGTGTTTATAAACACATCACAACCAGAAAGGTCCTTCATTAGAAAGCAATTTTGATCTTTAAAAAAAGGGATTGCAATTGAAAATAAAACTTTATTTTACCTATAGCTGTCTTTGTTAGTTTTAGTACTTTAGCTATTCTTCTATCAGTGTTTCTTAATTCATAGCATTGTTCAAAGATTAGTTTTTGTTTGGCCTTTGAGGCCTGAAAATTCTTCCCTTGTCATCTGGAACAAGGGAGTCTATGTGATGTAGCTATAGAAATCCTGCATCATATCCTCAACGACACTGAACATCCGGTGGTTGGTAATAAAAATCAGTTGCTTCTAGGACCTTAAGTAGTCTATAGAGTAGTAGGAATTACTGCCAAGTTAGGAAGACTCGGGCAAAAATATTGGAAGACCTACATCCACTTTGGCAAATCCTAATCTCTCTAAACTATCATTCAATTTCTTATTATTGTGCTTTATTAATTCCTGAAAAAACAAACAAACAGCATTTCATCTGTTTCATGTGTCAAGCTATGTTACCATGTTAATACTTTAATAAAAATAGTATAATTACACATGGAAATATATGCATTATCACTTTAAAGTTTCCCCACTTGGAGAAAGAAAATAACTGTTCAGGCTAATGGTGGAGTCTTAGGTTAAGTCAGCAATAATCGTAGTTTGATCATTTAAAATTCCCATCTTCAAACTTTATATAATAAACTATAAATGCTAAAATAATAAAATCTCATGAACAGCAAATACCTAATCATCTTTTGTTTGTTATTGAAAGCTTTTAATTTTATGCCAGTTGTTCTTCATCATTATATATTGTAAGATGCAAATCCTCATAACCATCTTTTTATACTAATGAAAGTCATGTAAATTTAGAAACTATTTCATTTCATCCATACAGTGTTCATTTCAATCCAGAATAAGCAAATATTTCACATGCTCAGAGCGGATCTCTTATAGCTGCATTTAAAGGCTGTCAAGTATTCTGACTTCAATCCTATTTGACCAATTTAAATTGCAATTTAAATGGTTAGATTCTGCCATTAGATTTTAATTACCTTCAATTCTATCAGAGCGGGTTCCAACTCTTTGTAGCAAATTCATTTCCTGCTTAACCAAAGAGACAATACTCTTTAAATAGACTTTTCCCCTGCCCGTGCTTTCTCTGGAAAGAAATAGTATTAACACAGATGGTTGTTTATTTCCTCTCTTACTCCAGGACTAATTTATGAATAAAATAAGTAAAACACCCATACAAAGGAAAAGACAAGATGAGGGACATGATAAGTTTTACTTTGTGAAAAAGACGCTTATCATTTCTTTAAATATTTGTGGCTAAGGGGCTTTATCATTTTAACTAAGAACCCTAAATACTCAAAATAGTATGACTCTACACCTTGAAACCTTTCTTTTCATAGGTCATTTCAGACACAATCTTTCTCCAGAGAATCTAATTGTATACTTAACTGAAATACATAAAGAAGCAAGGAATGCTTTCTAGTTGGTCAGTGATTTCAAATACAGCACAGGTAAAAGTCATAGAGAATCCATCTCAACTGTATATGTTTGCACTTTTTATAAAAATATGTTGGAGAAAATGTCACCATAGAAAACCTCATTCTTATTCTTGATTTAAGAGATAATCAGGAGTTTCTGAAACATTCATTAACTGCTTCATGTCACCCAAGGCTCCCTTCACTGAAGCACCGAAGGTAGAATCTTACCTTCTAAGTGGTCCCACTGGCCAGAAAGATTGTTAAGCTCCAGAAGAAATACATAACAGTTTATGCAGGGGTACTGACAGCCAGGCTTATTGGAAATGACACTGTTTGACTGTATAGATAACATTGGCAATGTAAATATTGTTATATGTGAATAGAAGGTAAAAGGAAAATGATTTTCTTTATTTCAGGTTTGAGGATTTTTGATGTGACTGATGTCTTTGAGTGAAGGTGACTCTTCTGATGCTACAGCATCTTGGCCAAAATACTTGCCATTGTGTGTACACCATTATAATCAAAATATAGTGTGACAAGAGAGTGCCAAGTTTCTTGAAATGGGATATGTTGCCATTATAATCAATCTGACATTCTCTTGGTTCATACTTTAAAGGAAAGTATCTTTGAATCAAATAATGAATAACCTAAAAAAAAAAAAAGTCAAATTGAAAAGCTTAAAGATCTGTGTCTTACACGAAATGTTCGCCTATAAACAAAATTTGCTTCTACACCAGTATTGTGGTGCATTCTTAACAGCACTGCCAAAAGTACCTTTCAAGTTGTCTTTTTAAGACATCCTACTGACTTGGAGAAGATATTTGCACGTCATATATCTGATAAGGACATAATGCTCAAAACATATAAAGAATTTATAAACCTCAACAGGAAAATGAACAACCCAATCAAAAAATGGGTGGAATATCTGAATAAACATTTTTCCAAAGAAGACATACATATGTTTTTCAGCCACATGAAAAGGTGATCCTCTCTTCTCCTTATTAGGGAAGTACAAATCAAATTAACAATGAGATAGCACCTCACACTTGTGAGAACGTCTAGTATCCAAAAAACTGGAAACAGAGGGTACCCTGGTGGCTCAGGCAGCTGAGATGAGTGGGATGTGGACCATGTTAAGTCCAAGACCCTGGTTCCAGGCCCAGAGTCCAGGGGTAAATAAAAATCTAAAAAAAAAAATGTTCTTAAAAATAAAAAAGACTGGAAACAACAAATGTTGATGAAGATGTTGGAGTGTAAATTGGTGCAGCCATTATGGAAAACAGTATGGAGATTTCATCAAACAGTGAGAATGAAAATTCCGTATGATTCTGTCATCCTGCTTCTGGGTATTTAACTGAAAAACACTAATTTATAGAGATATAGGCACCCCCCCATATTTATTGCAACATTATTGACAATAGCTAAGAATTAGAAATAGCCCAAGTGCTCATCAACAGGTGAATAGTTGAGTAAGATGTTTTATATAAGATATATGTCTATATAGGTGTAGATAAATATATATATATATGCATATATGTACATACACACATGTAAATGAATATATTTGTATATGCACACATAAATGTGTATATATCTATATATACGCATATTTAATATACACACACATACACAATGTGATAGTACACAGCTCTGAAACAGCTGAAATCTTGACATTTGTAACAATGTGGGTGGAACTAGAGGGGATATGCTAAGTGAAATAAATCAGAAAGGGAAAGACAAATATGGAATCAGATGATCTCAGTCAAGTGGAGTATAAAGGGATAAAGCAAACAGACAAAATGAAAAGAAACCCTGGAACACTGACAGTAGAACAGAGGGAGGTTACCAGAGGGGATGAGGGTCCAATGGACAGTGGAGCAAGACTACTGGTAATTTGATTGTTGGGCCTGGTATATTATCATAAATTAAATGATACCAAACCAGTCCATTTAAACTTAAAAAAGTGTTTTTGTCTTTTTAGGTGACTTGTGTCCTCAATACTTTCCATGGTCCTTCAGTATAATGAGCGCATTCTACCAAAGTGGGTTATTACTTCTCTTTATTTTATTTTTTAAAGGAAAGATACAGGCAGGAAGGTAGAGAGAGGAAGAAGCAGCATTTTATTTTATTTGTTCACATTTGTTGTTTCCCCCTGGACCCAGGACTCAAACCCAGGGGTATGTGGCCTGGGCTCCCCTAGAGGCACTTGACCTAACCACTGCTCTACCAGGGTGCACTATTACCTCTCTTTATAACCTCGTTGTCCCAAATTTTCCCTAATATCCCCCTAACACTCTGGTCTTTAGCACTCAGAGATAACCTCCTCTAAATTTATTCTAACCTTACCAGATAGATAGATAGATAGATGATATTTAACTCTTTAATTGGTAAATATTGATTGAGAACATTTCCATATGCCTTCTCTCACTCGGTACCATATAGTCCATTGGTCTTTGTTTATATCTCTATCCTCTAAATCTTATTTAAAATTTTGTGCTTTCTTTAGCTACTTGTATCTCCTAGATAGGAACCAAGCTTTCCCTCACCTGGTCTCTGTTTTCTAGACTGTATTCATAGTCCACATTGCCATATGCATTTTTCCACATTTGCAACATAATCCAAAGTCTGGGGGCAAGGCCACCATTTTACTTCAATCCTCACAATGCCTAGTAGAACTTTCACAAGGAAGATATTAATTAAAGACAAGAAATATTTATTTTTTCTGTATAGGTGTATATGTGTTAATATTGAGCTATAGGAAAGAGATAGGAAAAAAAAATACAGCAGCAGTTGGGATTAAAAAAAAAAAAAAAAAAAGACTCTCCAAACCAGAGGAGACAAGGGTTGGCTTTGATGTTCCCATCCCTTTTTCATGTGTGTCTCTTATGCTGTACATTCTTTTGATGTTTTAACCAGAATTCACTAGGATAAAAATGTTAGGTGAAGGGCATGGATAAAAGATGGAAGAAGAAACATTTCTCCTGAAACCAAAAGTATCTCTGTGAACCTCAGACTCTGTTCTCAACTGTTTTACTGTAACTTCTGACATATTTCTTGTTATACAGCAGCAACAAAAAGCACATTCATAACTCCCCAACTTCTGAATTTTTATTTTTGCCATTTGATAACTTGTATTATCCTGACCTGATCAGTTTGATATTCAGAGAAAGGTGAACATTCATCAGAGAACAAAATGGCATTTTATCAATGGTCATTTTGACTTATTTCCTACATCCTATCTCTACCCCACTATTTTTAGGAGTCTCTTTAGCTCTAAACTGCCTTTCCAGACAGATATTAAAGATTGAAAGACAGTTAGAAAATACTTTCTTGGACTTCAGCATTATCAAGGTGCAGGATTATTAATGTTTAAAACATCTATCAATCTGGTAACAAGGCCAGGAATGCAAAAGGCTTCTCAAATCTACTTTCATCCTTCAGGTAAATCATAGGACACTACTGTGAGGAAGGTGTAATGGTCATTTGGGGAGCACAATATTGATTGCTTTGGGAAAGATACTGTTATAAGACTTGGCCAAACTTTTGATAGAGTAATTAACTGGATAATAGCATTGTCCCTTTACGGATTGTAAAATCCATCCATCCATCTTTCTAAATGAGTGATATTGATCAATTATAGTTGCGTCTTGACTAGATCAGTGGATGTAAAAATGAGTCATATTTTAATGAGCAGATAATCTGATCTTAATCCCTCCTATTTTGAATCCCAAGGTAAACATAAAATAGATGAACAAAAGGAATAAAGAACAAAATATTCCTCCTCAAATTAGCAATTATGTTAGGTAAAACAATGAAGTTTGGTTTTGGCTGATTGGCTTACTGAAAAACTAAATCAAAGCAGAGGAAGCTCTGCCTTTTCTCCATGTGTCAAAATGTTCTGGGCTCCTTGGTTCCTGAAATGGCCCTAAGATGATGGTTGTCATTCTCCTGATATCTCCTGAGTTTTACTTTGCATTAGATCCAGGAGCGGGATGTATTGAATGCTTTTGTTTCTGTGATCAACTCCTTTCCTTTCATTTAAAGGTGCATTAAACACGGTTTACAAGGATATTAAAATCACACAGGTTTTCCTTTTAACGTTTTCCACTTGATAAAACAGAACCACCATATCATAGCTACATTGCTATTTGTACTGATTCCACTGTTTCAGAAAGAATAGTGCCTGCAAAACTGCTGCGAGCTATAAAATGAACAAAATATCAACATTGAGCTACAAGGTACACACCAGATGTAACTATGCTTTTTCTGGAAACTATGCCCACCAACAGGAGCTATGTGAGAAATTGGCCCTAAGCTCTTTCAGCCTCATAAACAGGACTCTAATTAGCACGCTGATAAATACTTTAACAACTAGCAGACAGAAGAAGCATTCTATGGTCTAATTTACACAATTCTGACATTATCTGTTAGGGAATGATAAACTATACTGCTGATACCACGGATTTGTCAAAGCAATAATAACATCAACCAAACGCTATTTACTAAGCAATCTCATCACACTTCAATCTTGAATATCCCTGCAAATAATGAACAGGGATAGCAGAGATAAATTCAGTGTCTAGATGCCCATCTCATAAAAAATCCTTTAGATTTTAGTATTAGATTGCTTGACTTTTTATCCCTTTCCTAAAGGTCTTCACTGAAACCTGAAATATGGCTGATGGAGATTGTCCTATCACCCCTTTCTGCCGACCCTTGCTGAAATGCACACAGGTGTTTTACATTCCGAAATAAACCCATTTTGGCCTATATGTAACAGGTCAGTTTTATTGAGGCTTGCCTATTTTTGGCTCTTTCAGATTGCAAAGAACAGAAAGGTATGGAGGTGTATTTACATAGTAAGAGTGTTTAGTTAGAATTCACAGAGAGGAAGTAGGAAACATTGAACAAAGTCTCATGGAGACCTGGAACTCCGTAAGACTTCAGATTGTTCTCATGATTCAAAAGCAACTCAAATGATGTATAATTGCCTCCACTCAGTTTGCACTCTCTGTAATTCTCTACTTCTGATTTGCTTTTAACTGGGACTCAGACTAACTCTTGGCTTCCATTTACTTACCTTGACTACTGTTTCATTGATTCTGTTTAATGCATACTCACCTTGTGTCTTTTCTTCTATGCTATTGCATCTTGAGTTTCTCTATGTTTTATATATGTGTCACAGGAAAGTGATCTAATCAAGACAGATAATCAATGGTCCTGCAATGAATAGACGTTTAACTCTAGGCCACATACCATAGGCTGTGTAGGTCATTGCAGGATTGCGTAACTTCAGTTCAGGGGTTCTTCAACTCTAACAAAAGTGTTGGGTTAGTGTGATAACATATGCATTATAATTGAACATCTTTAGTTATGTAGAAACTGTTTCACTTGTGAGTTTTGAATTGTCAGTGAGCTCTTTCAGAAAATGGATGAAGAGTGATATGAAAGAAATGTAGTGACTAAGAGAAAAAGGAAGAAATGTCTTGGGAAAAGTATATAAAATTAATACTTGGTACCCATTTTATGTTTCATTTGAAACTGATAATAATAAAAATGACTTTCTAGAAGGACCTTTTTTTAGCTTTGAAGAAACTTAAGCATTAAAAGAAATTGTCAAATTTTTCAAAATGCAACATATTCTTGTTAAAATTATATGCTGTGCTTACATAAGATTAGGAATAAATGTCAACTCATTTGGCTTCCCTGACACTACAAAGGGAACCTGGTACAAGTACCCTAGAATTCCATAATTTGATGATTATAAGAAATGTAAGATAATTGTATTCAAGCCTCTTATTTTACAGGTGAAGAATAAGGCTAAGTGAATGATCCAAGATTTTATAGCCAGTTAGTGTCTTGGTACTGCACTGCATCATGAGAGACAGTTTTAATGTCTAGAAAAAAAATATTCTTCCCCTAGATTCTGTGCTTTAACTAGAATACTCTGAGCAGTCCTTCTGGATACATCTAGAGGAACCCTGTAAGTTTCAAGTGATTATTCCATCATTTCAATACCCCAATTTATAGACTAAAGAAGACTGCAGGATTCATTTGAGTTACTGACAAATGATGAAACAACTGTTGTTCTCCAGATCTGCATACTTAAATTCATTTAATAATTCATGCGTTTTCCATGTCACTAAAGAAACTTTGCATTGTAATTTCACTTCACGTTTTTCAAAGGATCTTATTAATCATAACATCAATACAAGGCATAAATACCTCCTTGATTTTAGTTTTATTTATGGACTACACTAGAAGCTTTGCAAAGGTAACATGCAAGGCCTTAGTCCAGAAATCAACAGCATGGGCTAAAGATTTCTCACCTTCTGATTACCTTTTATTACATTGTTATTTATGTACTTCCAATTAGGATCCTATAATTTTATCTTTTGTAGGGAATATATCATACTAAGGCAGCCATTTGGAGCATAAGAAATTAGGTCAAGTTGAGAAATTCTGGGGTATAAATTATGTCTTTTTCGGCACTTAATCGGTGCCCAGCTTAAGTGATAGATGTCTGACTCTCCCAGGTCTGCCATTTTCTTATCCCTCTGACTGCTCAGTTTTCTGGTAGATTTCTGGTTCTTGAGAAAACAACCAGGCTTTCTGGCTTATTTGGGAGAGCACAATCCTAGAATGAAGATAAAGGTAATTTTCCACATCACTTCCTAACACCCCAGCCTGCCTAGAAGCAAGTAGTAGGGTTTTGAGGAAAAAAAAAAAAAAGAGCAAAAATAGAATCTTGATGCCAAGGAAAGAAAAATATATAAACCTCTCAGAAAATAAAACAAAGCCTCTTACCTATCAAATGAGTACTCCAGTCGGCAATGGAATTTGAAGTGCTTCAGAGAGCCATACAAAGTATGTAACTGTGATGACTAGTTCAAATGGATTGTGGGTATTCAGAGTCTCAAAACAATTCTCTAGTCTCAACCCTGCTCCACTTACACTCATAATTTTTGTAAGTTATGACCAACAATTGCCTAATATGTTCTGACTATCAAAGTTTTATGCAATTGGTAATGATCCTTCTAAAATCGTTTCTGTGACCAATGAAGCTTTTACCCATAAACCATAGACTCAGGAAAGAAAACAGGGAATAACCAAGACATTCTGTGTTTGCTTTGGTATTAATTTGTATACAGACCCATGATTCCTAATGGTGCATCGTTTCATTCTCTAAATGTCACTCTTAAATACTACAGTAATGCATGTGGTTTTGAATAACACCAAGGATTTAAAAATCGTCTGTCCTTGTCATATACTGGAACGTGATTTTTATCAGTTATAGCTCGTCAAGAGTAAAGATAAAGAGTTAGAAAATCTCAAACTTGGGGACTCCCTCTCCTATGCTTAAGTCTAATATTCAACAGGAAGAATTTTGTTCATCAGTGGATAGTTCAGTAAAGCAGTTCTTATTAAGAAAGTCAAAGATATAATGACCAGTGGAGCTCAATTTTGGGGAATCTGGAATGTAGAAAGGTAAAAATATTCGCCATCATTCATTTCACTCAGCAGGTAAGAAAACCTGACTTACAAGTCAGAGTTCCTGAAGAGGAATCCAGTCTCAGAAAGGCGGGGCTTAGTTGGTAGGATTGTTCAAAATGACTGGAGGCAGAAGAGTGGATTGGGGTGTGGTTGCGATATCCATAACACCAACAATGATAGCCGAAACATTTAAAGCTCTTACTTTATACCAAGCATTTTACTAAACACTCTTTCATGAACTAGATTGTTTAATTATTAAAAAAATTCTGTAGTGAATGTTTTTCCCATTCTAAACATAAGAAAGTTGAGGTCTAGAAAAGGGATTTGACTACACTCCCATTACTCGTTTGCATTTAGTTAATGTTTCAGATAACCTCCCCGCCCCTTATACCCTTTTCCACCTTGCTCTTTATCATGAACAGGAGAATAGAGGGAAGTGAGAGAGGAGGAAGAAGGAAAATGAGAATAAAAAATCCCCCAGGTCCCTCCTTAAAGCGTCATGCTAGACTGGGTCCCTTGTCTCACTGGGTATCATACCGGAGCACGTGATGGAGACAGAGACTTAGAGTATATGATATGACTGGTTGTCATACAGTAGTTTAAAGTGCTCAGATTCACACACTGAGAAAATGAGGCAACTGGAGTTCTCTGTGAGGTCAGGGGACAACCAAGGACTTGGGTAAGGCTTATTAGCAAGTATACATCTTTTGACTCTTGTGAGAGCTTGACTCTTAAAGTCCAATGGACTTTTCTTATGAATTATTCTTTTATCTAATTATTAGGATATCTTGATATAGTAAGGACTTTTACTAAGGATTTTGAAAAGAGGAAGATCAAATTACCTTTTCTGCTCTAAGAGTAAATATTAACATCAATAGAGTTGAGAGATGCTCAAAACACACCAGAGAGGTAGACTAGCTCCTTGGCTGGCAAGAGAGAGAATTGATAGTTACTCAAGGAATTTTCAGAATTGTAAAATCAAGCGAGACCCATCCTCTTTCTAAATAAATGAAAAAAGCAAGTATTTCTTTTCAAGCAAATGAGTGACTATATCAAAAGAGGGTAGTAATAACCTCCAAAAAAAAAGGAGAGTTAGGGAGATAAATGGGGGTTAGAGTCATGTTGACACAGGCTGATGAATGTGAAAGAAAATGACCTTTGACCAGTGAATTTGACTCTCCTCATCATTTCTTTGTCAAGATCCTCCTTACTAGAAGACAGCTTTATAGGACTGTCCAATTCTTCAGTTATATTCTTGTCCAAGAATATTTTGATTGTAATTAAACTTCCCAGATATTTTGTGTTCAGGAAGATAATGTGCCAGCTAGAATTAAGAAACTTAACATTTTGCATGGAAATAAATCTGTTGTCACTTGGTTTAATTTTTTTAGTTTTGTGAGTTAAGGCAACATGAGTCTGCATCTGAAAGACAGATCACTGTGCGCTGACAAGGCTTCACTTTCTTCAAAAGCAAGGGTCAGATGTTGTACCATGGGAAACTTAAACTCTTACTGAGTGGGGGTTTGTTAATCTGATGCTTACTGTTAAGTCCAAACACCATGACCTCAGATTCTGCAAAATGGAAAGTATTTTATTGTAGACTCTCCAACAAGAAAGTCAGAGCACTTTGCTCAGACCTGTCTCTCTGACCAAAATCAGCCTGGGACTGGGAGTCAGGTTGGAATCCTGCACAAACACTGGATAAATGGAAAGGGGGAGGTTTCAGGCATACATTCTATTTCACCTGTGTGCGAGCCTTTCAAAAATCTTTATGGGTCATGTGTATCACTGAGGAGGAAGGGAGCTTCATATGTATCACACAAAGGATTTAAGACCTGTGACATCAATAAGGTGACTTTGGGTCAAGCTGTGGAGTTAGTGCACTGGCATGGAGACCCTCCCTTTCCGCTTACCTGGTCCTCCTTGGCTTCAGAAATCCTGCAGTCTGCCTGTGTAGAAGCCTCCACCTCTCCTTTACCTGGTCCTCTCTCCATGTTCTGGGACACAACACTAAAGAATATGAAGTTAATCTTTGACAGTTGGTTACTAGCTCTGATGGGTTATGTAATCTTGCCCAGCAAAGCATTTCAGGAGAACAAGCTAGCCCTACCCCCAGGGAACTCTTGCCCCTCTATGGTGATCCAGGTTTTTCCATTGTTCATTTTGTTTTCGTTTTTTGGGTTTTTTTTTTTTTTTTTCAAAGGTGTTAAGTTTTCCTAAAATGTCAGGCTTGTTTCTTTGTACCGACAATCTAATGATGATGAAGACACAGTCCTGAACCTCAGAGACCATTGCATCCAGTGAAGCTGCAAGCAAGTAATGCCATTTCTGTGCAGCCTTCTTTCTGCCTGAGATTGCAAACAATGGGGACAATTTAGCTGCATGAGATGCTCTAGGCTCTTTGTGGATAAGTTACTAAGACACACCTCTTGATTCCTTAAAAAACAACCCCCAAAAAACCCAAATCAACAGCAACAACAAACTTGGTTGACAAGTTTGTTATGACTGGAATGCAAAGAGTTTGTAGCACCCAGGATTCATCCCTGCCTACTCCCTTAGACTTGAATTTTCTCAGCTTGCCACGTTTCCTAGACCCTCACCTGGGACTGGGACTTAGTTATTATCTGGCTCTTTTGTCATCAACAAGCATTAGCCTTGCCTTTTTCCTATACTCAGGCTAGAGCAGATCCACGGATTTTTTTTTTGTCTGGTGGGGAGGCCAGATAACATTCGAATCATACTGTCATCTGTTGTCTTACACGAGGTTCTTTCAGATATCTACCCAGGAATTCGGTTTTAAAATAAAAGTCACTCCTCTTCCCAATAGGCTAATGTTGTTTATTAAATTGAAATTCATGCCCAAACTTCCAAATGACTCCGATGATAATTAGCCAACAACAAGGACTGGAATACGGCAATGTTTAAAAACCAAGCTGATCATCCCAATTTGATCAGAATTGTCCCTATTTAGCAACATTGAAGATTCAGCCCCTCCCACTCCCACTTGAGCACCCCCTTTATCGGTGCCCCTGCCACCTGGTGACACTCCAGTTGTTTCTGGTTTCAACTCTAGAACTTACATTAAATCTAACCCTATGACTATTGTAATATACAAATTTAAAAGCTAATTATTTCCCTTTGTTAGTGATCATATTTATTCATCCATTCATGCCATCTATGTTTTTTTTGAACATGTTATGTATCTAAGTCTCACCAGTCTTTGTTCTGTACTGGCTTCTGCTAGAAAAAGAGAGAAACCACATATTACAAGTTGTATGCAAAGGGTTCATAGATTCCTTGTGGGAATATGGGGCCATTAGGGGACTCGCAGAGCAGACAGTATTGAGACATATCTTGAAGGATAAAATACTAGTGTTGGCAGAGATAATAATGGGGTAGGGGAAAGAATGCTCTTTTTGAAAACCAATAGACCACCTGTCCCAGCTATGCCAATTATCTTATATGTGACCTTGGAAAAATCAATGTATCTCTTTCAAGCTTCCATTTTCCTCATGAGCAAAATGGGATAATACCCACCTTCATGCAGTTGTAATTATGCGTAGCAATGTATGTTAAATTCTCTGTAAACTTTAAGTGTTGTGTAATGGGGTTTTGTTCACACACAGTTAACAAAAGGAAAACTCAGAGGACTCATGGGATGTGTTCTAGAAATTGTAGGTGTTTTGGCCATGAATTATATTTAGATTTGGTGTCCTTTCTCATTTGAGTGACTCTAGAAAAGTGGCTTACCTTTTTTTCCCCTATTACTCAGCTGGAAAACAGTAATACTATTTTCCACTTACCAATGTTACAGAGTCACTGTGATTGCTAAAATTATATTACACAATGCAACGAGCATTTGGAAGTGAAGAGCTAATGTAAACAAGCTAAACTGAGTACATATTTTGGCAAAGAAAGAACACTATGAAGGTTTCTTTTAATGTGCTACTGTTCTACTTTTACTGGGAAATAAGAAATGTTCAATCGAGCTCTCGAAATGATGGCAGACTAAATGCCTTAAAATTTGATCTATATTAGGTGATTGTCTCCTTTTAAAAATGGTCAGCTTGGTTTTTCAACATAGCTGTATTTTAGTCCTTGCCTTTGGTTAATTATCACTGGAGCCATTTGGGGTTTTGGGCATGAATTTCATTTTAATAAACATCAGCCTAATTGGGGAGAGGAGTGACTTTTATTTCAAAACCGAATTCCTAAGGTAGATGTCTGAAAGAAGCCTCTGGAAAACCCAGCAGCATACCCAAGAGTTATGTCTTCATAATGTAAACACAGCCTAAAATTGTAATAAGGACATAAACACATGAATTTTGGAACAGTCATTTGTAAATGATTGTGTAATTCCTAATGCTCCATCCCTTTGTTTTCCAAATGCTGCCTTTAAAGGCTGCTTAATCTGTCTCTCTGACAGTTGGGGGTGTTCTGTGACACCTACAGAAGTATTTTCTTCAATATTGTTATTATGAGCAATGTCTTAGTATACAAAAAATGCCATGAGCGATGCTAATTTGAATGGCTTCTGAGCCAACATCAACATTGCTGACACTCTGGCATTATGTACACAAAACCTAATCACTTAAGTAACATGATGCCTCAGTAAATCTGCAAGCATTAACATAGTGTCGCATCAACTTAGCACTGCCTCACGCTGCAGTATATTGACACAGAAACCCTGGTTTAAGAACAGCACAATCCAGGCACAAATACGTAGAGCGCATTTATAATGCATTTATAATTTGTAATGTGACTGTCTATTAGTCATAAAATCTGCTATTATGATGGCACTGTTTTTCAGTCTTACTGATCTCAAGGATTTTCTCAGTGCTGTTTCAAAATCAGGTCTGTCCTTTTGAAAAGAGGTGATTTGACTTCATGACATGAGACCTAGATGCTTCCTTTAGAAAATATTATCAACAGCCAATTTCAAATTTATAAAACAAATCAACTAGGAGGAAATTATTTCCTTTCCAGAATGACTACATTCATGGAGAAGGCAATACCTGTAGAACTTAAAGTTCCTTTTGGAGACATATGCAGAATAAGATTTATAGTGTTCAGAAACATGAAAACATTTATATCAGCCATCTTTCCAACCAGTCTGGTATCAGTAAGAGGCATGCAATATACCCACTTAGAATCCCTGCATGTCAAAAATAATTAATCTTCCCTGCTTTGCTCAAGTCATCAATGGATGAAAAGACACCAAGAACTAGAAGGCAGAGCAAGCCCAGAGACATAATTCAAAAATGTCTGATGTCGCGATTTCAACTGTATGTAAATAATTTTCTATACCTTGGATTCCCTCTATATTGTACTTTTTAGTGATTTTTTTCCTGCCCATTTTAAAGAAAAAGTAAAATAATGGGAACAGTGAATCCAATTTGATCTCTATGAAATTAAATTGCTCACAGTAGAAAATAAGGCTGCACATTTCAAGATTCTACTTATCTGTTTGGTGAAATAGCATAAATAGAACAGGGAATGCCTGTCTGAGTGAATATGCATTACACTGGAGAGTTTATAACTGTCTCTTGAAATTGTTTTGTAGATAACATAGTTCAAAGGAAAACGTTCAATGTAGGATGGTTTCACTCATATGTGGAGTATAATGAAATGAAACCAACAGGTAAACCCCAGCAAAAACTCTCAGGACACAAGCTGATGGCTGCCAGAGCTGTAGGAGCGGGTGGTATGGAAAGAGGGGAAAAGGTGAAGGAAAGGACACTGGAACTCTGGTGAAGGATGTGGTGTAAAAAACAGACTGAGATACAATTGTCAATACTCAAAAAATGAGTACAAATTTTATAAAGGATTTTTAAAAAAAACAAAACCTAAAGCACCCACATTTTTCTCTCATGGGCAATAAGAGCTAAATGGTCCAAGGTCAAAAGTGATTTTTATTTCACAGTCTGGACTTACTGAAATATTTAATTACCAAAGCTTAATTTTGTGTTGGTGGGAAAAAAAAAGATGAAGCTTGTCAGAACAAAAATCCGCCTGCACCATTAATACCTTTGTATTTAAAAAGCAGTCAGTGGTAACATGACTTCTCTGTTCTATTTTAGTTTTGGTTCTTAGGGAAGTGAACATTTATGAACGTGACACACAATCAAAAATTTATGCAATGAAAATGAGGCTGCATTGACTTTATGAGAAGATAAAGGGAAAAATAGTTTATGTAGGACCTTTCAAACTTGACCACATCCTGTGTGTCATAGGAATAAATGGATTTTAGTGATATTTAGTTTTGTAGTAATGATGACTGGAAATGTTACCACCCCTAATTTCTTATTACATAAACCACATTGAAAAGATAAACTCTCTTTGAGTTAATATTATGTTGGTCATTATTTAAATGAGCAGGAACAAATGAGGCATTTATGCTATTATTTTTTTTCTTATTCAAATCAAGTTAAATCTCATTAAGAAATGATTCCACCAAAATGAGTTTCTGCAATTAAAAATTACTCAGATTAGAGATAATTTGTCAAAAATATGTTCTATTTGCACTTATTTATCATGTAAAACAAAAATCAATTTTCTGTTAAGGGTCCTTCACTTATAATGGAAGCAGGTTACGTCTAATTAATTGATACATGATTTTTTCTGCCAAAATGTTCAAGCTTCAGACCCAGAAGATTAGTGAAACCTAAATACATTTGATTTAAAAAAGAAAAGATTCCCCTTCTCTTTTGGAATATTGTATATATGCATGTATATATGCATATATACGTGCATATATACATATATACACATATATCTTAAATATAATTATAATTTGGATGCTAATTATATACAAGTTACTTAGAAAACTTTTGATATGTTAGCAAAAATCAACAACAAGAACAGAGTGACTCAGTGGACTAAATCCACTAAAGAAAGCTGGACAACTGAATCTCAGCTTTGTCCAACTTTGGTCTCTTGGTGTCCTCTTCATTCTAATAACAAATTTGTGAGTCTGTGGGAGGGTTTCTTTTCCCTCTCATCTGGAACTGCTGCAGCTTGAAAACAATGAATACCTTTTCTCTTAAGCATAAGAACATCTTAATTAAATCATGTTGGTAACTTTGTTGAAATCAACTGATTTATCCACATGGATTTGTTTGTTTGTTTGACTGTATTCTTTTCCATTGATCTATATTTGTTACCTTTATGTTAATGCTACATTTTTGATTACTGTAGCATTAGATTAGGTTCAAAAAGTCTTTGTTCTTTTACAAAATTGTTTTGGCTATTTTAGGTCATTGCATTTCTATATATATTTTAGAGTCAACTTTTTTGAAATAAAAGCATGTTAGCAATATATTTGGAATTGTGTTGAATCTATGAATCATTTAGGGCGAATGTATATCCTTACAAAATTGAGTTAATTAATTCATGAATGTGTTATAAATCCCCTTTTATTCAGATCTTTTTTACTTTCTCTTAGTCATGCTTTGAAGTTTTTATTATGTTTTTTAATCTTTTATTAACGTGAGCCCAACTAGTTCATATTTTTATGACATTGTTGTTCTTTAAATTTCAAACTCTAAAAGTTTATTGCTGATCTATAGAATATAATTGATTTTTATAGTAACTTTTTATACTATAGGCTGCATAGCTTTATTAATGCCGTCATTTCTGAGATTTTTTTTTTGAAAGAATGTTTATGCAGATAATTACACTGTCTACAAAGAGAATTTTTCTTCTTCTTGGTTTTCAGTATATATGCTTACTTTTTTCTGCCTTGTCACATAACTAGGGCTTCCAATTCAATAAAAGTGAAACATTTTCCTTTGTTCCTAATTTGAAGTGAAGCATTTAGTCTTTCAACATTAAACATGATGGTAGTTGATTTTCTTTAGAAGACATTCTTCATTAGGTGAAAAAATTTAGTCCTACTTTTAGGTTCTCAAGTTTACTAAAGGTGGGTTGTAGACTTTGTTAAATGCCTTCTCTGAAATTTTAAAGCAATTTTGTGATATATTTTTATTCTATACATGTAACAAATTACATCGGAGTGTATGTAAACTATACTGCTGGAGGGTGCATACCTAACCACTAAACCCACCCTTTTCTTTCTATGAAGAACGAAAGGGAGAGGAGGGGGCAAGCACTGAAGGGAGAAAGGAAAAGGAGAAAGAAGTGTATTTATTCATTTGTTTTAAACCTCAGCCCTGAGTCATGAACCCAGGTCTTTGGACTTCACATGGTCCACATACCAGTGTAGCAGCCACCTGAGCCACAAAGGCAAGCTCTGAACTTCTTGCGTGACTGTGTATCACAATTTTCTATTTCTCTGCATATCTCATAACTGATTATAGTACAGAAGACATTTAAAATAATACATTTGTAGCTATTGTGGATTCTATTATCTTAAGCTTATTTATTAAACACCTTGAACTTGTGAGCATGACCTTTGCTAGGTTGAAGAAGACCTGGCAGAAGCATGAAGTGTTGCTCAAGTCATTCCCGCTGGTGAAGATTCAAATTCCTCCGAATTACATGTTTCTTGAGGTCTCTGTTAGGACTTGGCTTTTGGTTTTATTGGTCAGAATGATGTCTCAACTGGATTCTCAGGCTACTCTCAGTATGTAGAAGGTCTATAATCTTTATCTGGAGTGCACTCCATCTTCCAACACTGTTCAACCTCTACTGATGAACTCTGACTCGTATACCGGTGTTCACGGCAAGTCTGATGAAGTCTCGCCTTGCATGTGTGCAGCGCAGTTCTTAATGAAGGACTTTCCTGCACTTCCAACCAGACTTACACGTATAGTGTCTTCTTGTTCTTTCTGCCCTGGGCTTCTGATATCAACTGCTTTAACCACCCTAAATCTTGCTTTTACCTCCTTAGCTCAGTAGGGTCTCTGCGTTCTTTCTGAATGCTAGCTTACGGTACCAACGCCAGGAAACTGTCTTCAGTTTAAAAACTGGGATGATTGTGAGGCTCATCTCACAGGCTTTCCCTTCCCTCGAGGCTTGCCATATTGTACTACCTGTCACCTACTGCTAAAAACAGAAGCCTCATATACTTTGTCCAGTTTTCTAACCACTCATGCCAGAAAGGGTTTACTTAGTGTTACTTGCTTTACAGGTGCTAGAAGCAAAATTCCCATCAACCTATTTTTTTTTTTTTTTAAATATTGCATTATTCTTGTACTAGTCTTCAAGGATAGATTCAAATCTTCTGTTTTCTTTGCCCTAGTAACTGTACTTATCTCGAGTACACATTACTGTGTTGAATTTGTTTTTTTCTTCCTTCATAGCATTGCTGTTCTCCAATGTATGGTGATTTTTTGCGTGCTTGTATTCGACAAGGCCACAGCAGGAAGACTACAGCACAGTTGAAATAGGATCATCAAAGGAAAGTTAATTTACACAGGTGTGAGACTATGGGGCAACTTAAGATCTTTCAGTCCTAAAGAGAACAATTCATTCTCTATAATGGTATGTGGAAGCTATTTAAACATGGGGCTTGTTGGCTGCTATAGCTGGTGAGGAAGAAGACTTGATGCAGCATTTATAGACCTAGGGAGAGAAGGAGAGGGGTTGGGCAGGCTATTTCTTGTGTCAGAAATCTGCCTTTAATTGGTCGGTGCCAGTGTGGGTGCTGACCAACCGATTTTCCTGTGTTCCCTTGAGTTTATTTCACTGATTTGTCACTTGCAACAGGAAAAGCCCTCACTAAAATGTTGAGGAAAATGAAGACTGGTTCAAGCTAATGTTGTTTAATGTGAAGGAGGCAATCTACATTTTGTTAGATGATCTTAATTTTATTGAAGGAACATTGCATCATTTCATTATATAGGTTTAAATTGTATATCAACATAATCAATGTGTATCTGTATATAAGATATTATATTTACCACCAATAGTCAATTCTGTCCTTCACGCTTTACCCAGTTTGCCTACCGGGCCCCTTTTCTCTCTGGTAACTGCTAACTTGATTCTACAGACTAAAAAGCTATTTTTGTTTGATTTGGTTCATTTGTTTTTATTGCTCTATATAACATATATAGGTAGATAGATTCTTTTAAAAAGAGGAATCTAGAGTCTGTTACCTGCTATTTTGTTAAAGAAGATTAAGTGCGTGTCTTCATTTATTTTTCATTCTTAACCACATCCACTCAAATGTAAATGATACCTGAGAGTTTGTATGATCTAGCCCCACCTTTTTAGTTTTTGTTTACTTTAGATTTCTCAGAATTTAATCAACTAAAATTTCACTGGGTGTTTCATATTCTGTGTACTGTGAAGGACTTGGCTTGATTAAAATCTTTAAACATCCCAGATATTTTAAATGCTTTTACTAAAAATGAATTCACTGCTAATCTAGGCAAAATGTCTATGTCTCATGTTTTTAAGAATGCCAATTATATCACTCCTTATGGAACAAGAAGTTAAGCTGGTTAATAATGCCAATGAATCACTACTGATAATGAAGAACCTGCTGTTTCCTGTTCAGGAGTTGAAGGTGGTTAGTTCTTATATTACCTACCCTCACAAAGAATAATTAAAAGGGGATAGAAGCTGTCACATAAACTCTTTAACTGCTTGCATAGAGTTTTAAACAGAATTATAATTGTCAGCATAAGAAAGACATAGCATATTCAAGTTCCATAGTTATTAATTAGTTGTGTTTAAATAAAACCTTACCTAAGTATAAGCCATGAATGTAATGCTCCCTTCTTTATTTATACTGTTTATATGAACAGGATATGGTAATGAGATGAGGGATACATTAAACAAGACAGAGCCAAATTTTATAGCTTGGTTAGGAGAAGAAAAGCACTAGAGCTTTTAAAATAAGACTCACAATGAATGTTTGTGGAACGAGATTTAGGCAGGGGTGTTAAGTAACTATGTGCCGTCAGCTCACCAAAGGGATATAAATTATTTCATCCATCATGGTGAAAAACTAGCAGGTCTGAATATATATTCAAATCATTTCTTGCTCATAAATTTAACCAGAAAATTAGTATATATTGAGGATCTTCATGTATTTCTTAGTTTGGTGGGTGTTCAGGGAATCAGAGAACATGTCAGATAGGAAACAAGTATGGTTTCCATTGAGGTTGAGGAGTTATGCATGAGATGCAATGGAACCACCCATACATCCCAGCACTATGTCCTCATCCTGGAAGCCATTTTTATCTCTGCATTACTAAACAGCAGGAACGAAAGCATCTGTCTGAAAAAAATATACATTTAGGAAAGTCTACATAAAGCAAGTCCATTCAGGCATTCTGTGTTATTTGCTCTCAAGACTTTTTTTTTCCACTTTGTTTTATCTGTCTTAGCCTGCTGTAAGCCTCAGTGCTAGATATTTTGGTTGCCTTGTTCCTTGCACAAACTTTGGGGTGTGTGTGTGCGCATGCGTGTGTCTGCATGTACGCCAGGGTATCAGAAAATATCAAATTGAAGGAAACAGTGATTGCAGAATGATGTTACTTTTTATTGAGGAGATGCATCACTTACATGTAGAGTTACAAGCGCCCTCTGCAACAGAATCACGACTATGCAAAGCCAGAACATTTTCTTCCTGAGAGCATATTGTCTCATATGTCTCACATAACCCCAGTTTTTCTCCTATTCATCACATTCATGGGGTCCTGGACCTCAGAAGTCCTTAACTGAGTGTGAGTGAGCTAAGCTTACAAATCCTCCTTTTATAGTTGCCTTTCTTTGGGGCAACTTTGGTAATATTTAAAACTAAGATTTACATGGTGCGAGTCAGACACCGGCAGGTTTTTTTGTCTCTACTCTTACAGCATTTTCAGAGTTTGGCTTACACAGTTTTCAAAATAAACTTTGGAGGTCAACTGGGGAGTTGAACCAGCACTTAGAGAATTGTCCATCGTTAGGAGCATTTGAACTTCAACTGATAATGCCTGCTGGATGGATTTCTTCTTCTATCAGGAATTAGGATAAAGGAATGAATCAGTCATAAAATGGTTCAATGAACCATTGACTCTGAGTGCTAGTAGCTAACCAATGACTTCTTCCAGAAAGAGCAGGTGGACATAGGATTCAGGTGAAAGCTAAAACTTCAGACATGTCATAGCAAGGATGCAAGGAGTTCCGAAGTAGAGGAAATGCTCCAAGGGTTAAACCACATTAGATCTAGATCATGCTGCTGGTGCTCTTCAAAAAGAGGTTTCTTCTGTCTTTGTATTTCTTTGTGCGTGAATCCATGAATCCATTATGAGAAAAATTTTTAAGTAAAACATAATTATTTTTCTTTGTTTTCCTTCTGCTTTACATTCCAGCACTCAATCCATGACCACTCTTCTGTGACTATGTTCTTGTTGTTTATAGGAGTTATCTACAATATCAGATCACACTCTAATTCTGCGCACAATGTAAGACCTGATAGAGGCATTTTCCCAAGATGCTGCAGTCCTTTTCTTAAGAGGATTTTGATTGCCTCCCAGTATAACAGCTTGCTGCTCTCTGAAGCATATGTTATTTATAATTGTGAAGTAATGCTTTTGAGCTTCTCCTTTCTGTTTGGCTATGCCAAGGGCATATTTCAGTGATGAAGATGGAGTGACTAGTCACCCACTTTCTGACCACTTAAACATGGCCGATTTCCTCTCTACAGGTAGAGTCAACCTATCCCAGGTATTCACAAGGGATCATTCTTTCCTTTATCCTGTCTTCACATTCCTGGAAGCTCTCATCTTCCTGACTATGTCACTTCCTAGTTCTCTGTCTGGTTTTCAGTATTCATGAATGACACCCCATTTATATTTGCCCAAATTTCCCAACTTTCTCCTCTGCTTTATTAATCTTGATCTGCAAATTTCTCTGATTGTTGCATTACTGGTAATATGTAGTTAAAGTAATACACAGTGGTCTTCTCTGCAGGTGAAATGAAGAGCCATTATGTAGCTTAGGAGAAAGAAAAGGAAGTAATATTTGTAAGTATTATGTGTCAAACAGTGATAAGTGCCTTATATATATGACTTCACTTATTTTATGAGAAGACATATATCAAATATATTATGCCAAGTGAAAGAAGTATAAAGAGAAGAATGGGATAACATAGCTGAGAGAGTGATTTACTCTTTATGAACATCAAGAGGGTGGCTAGAGGCTCTTCATATATAAGGTGGTTGTTGAATTAGTGAACCATGAACATGAAACATCTCAACTGCTGGATTAGCATAGGATGGTGATGGGTCAATGGTGTCCCATCGGACTGTGATACTCAGAATTTTTCAGTGGTGGACAAAGATGTAGATCTGACCTATACTTCCAAGTTCACCTCTTGCCATGGACATTCTTCATTTATTCCCTTCACTCCAGCCACATTAACCTTCTGAGTTGTCAGGTACTTTTCAACCTGAGAGATTTTTCACATGCCTTTCTCCATCATGTTCTCTCTTACCCTCTTTTAAGGAATGACGGCTATCTTAGGGAGAACTCCTGCTTTAGTGTGACTACCGGATTGGAGGCATTTTAAACAAGTTGTATTCATCAAGTATAAGAAATTATCTGACAACCTGACTGGTTAGAAATTTCATTTCCTCAATGAGCGTTATTAAATTGAGACCTTCTGCATCCCTCAGAAGTATTAACAAATGAAAGAGTTGAGTTTACCCAGGGTTGGGTTTACTTATGGTTATAGATAAGTTTTGGTTTTTAGTTTATTTTTGACTATTGAAACCTGGATCTTTTCTTGCTCAGATGACCACTGTTGTGTATGTAACTGGTTAGGGACTTTGCATTTCTGGTCTCTGATTACTATCATCATATTTTGTGTAATTGTTAGCTGTTGGCAAATAAACTTGAGTTAATCACATTTAGTGTAACCGAAATTAATATGACTATCATCTATCTGCTTCCCTTGGAAAGTCTGGATTTTAGAAATTATTTGATTGTTAAAAATCTTTTAAGCTGTCTAGGAGGACTTGGGTCATTGTGGCTATTTCCCAAATATTGTGCATGTTTCTTCTACCACTGCTTGAAAACTAGTCGCTATTTTTTCATAAACACATCTTGGGATGGAAATTGGGAGAGTAAAGGGGTGATTATCACAGCAGGTGATTTTAGCAGCATGGATAATGAAAGTTAGGCCAAGCTCGCAGGTAAAGTGGTTATCTGGTGTCTCTTGTGGGAACTGGGATTTGTCAGGATTGTTATCTTGGGCTCAAGGATGCCAGGAGCAGGTGAGCTGACCTACGTGATTAAGCAGAAACAGAAAATCCTACAGAGCAGATTAGGTAGGGGTGCAGAGCTGAATCAAAAAGTACTATAGAATTTATAGCTTTTCAATACAAACTCACCCTCAGTCCCCTTCCCTGGATCCTGATCAAATATTAAAAGGAACCATCAACTCATCATAGGAAGGAGCATACTTTTAAGAATTTATGACTTTTTTGGGGGGAGGTTGGTGCAGGAGTGGAGTAAGGGAGAAAAGGATAGTGTTATTCTTTTGTAAGACAATATAAAATAAGCACTATACAGTGATATGATATGCATACTAGTGAGACTAGACCAGGAAAGGTCATTATCAGAGAAGGAATACTTGAACCCATTATATAACATTTAAAGAAAGATCGCATCATATTTAAAGAAAAGGCTGAAATCAGTCTTTACTGGGTGATTCTTGATAAGAAATATGGACAAAGGAGAAATCAAAGGCTATTACATCTATTGTGAAATAGACTGGGAAATGCCTTTAAGAGGCAAAGAAAAATCACTCTCACATGGACCAAAAATGAGTTTTAGTAGAAGGTAAATTGCCAAACATATTGTTGTCTAATAAGACTAGATTCAAAGTAAATAAGATTATTCTGACTTAATTACTTACACTACCCAGTTCCTCCTTATCATTTCATGTTTGCCTGAAAAATCTTTCAGATTAGTACATCTGGTAATAAAAGTCAACCATTCAGAATCAATATATACAAACAAATTTGTATTCATTCAGTAGGCACCAGTAATACTGACCCATTAGACACTTTGGAAGTATAGAAGTAGAATAGATATATGAGAGAGTATGTCTTGAATTGCTGTTACATTTGGTAGCAGCAGAGCATTTCAGTAATACACTTGCCAGAAATCAACCATCTGAATTTTCTATTTGTAACTGAAGCAATGAATGGTAGGTTGAGATCAAGAAAGGAAAGAGCCGAGAAATGAATGGATATGGACATTTGGTAATATAAATGAGACGATCATTTGTTCTTCAGTTGATTATATCATAACAAAATGAACTATTGTCTACATCATTATTTACTCACAGTCTTACTGTATTGTATTATTAATGTTAATAGAATTTATTAGAGAAAAGTTTTAAAATACATTTCTTGGAATGGCATCAGACTTTTGAATGACTCTCATGGAAAATATCTAGTGCTTATTTTTCATAGGAGTGACCATACAGACTGTATGAGGGGTAAACAGGTAGCTTGATGACTGAACATAAATGACATGTGTGATTAACAGAAGACTAGAAGGAGCACTTCCATTTCTTTATCAGAAAATTCCCAATTTCATAAGCTGAATTTTTTTTTTCTGAATCATTTGCTGCCTGAATTTGGCTTCTAGTACTTGTTTTACTCTTCACTGGAGGACATCTACTTTGTATATAATTTTCTAAATAATTTTACTCATTAAGAAAAACAACAACAAAATATGCAAGGTGACTTTACATCAGTGTTTATTGTTTCTTGATCTGAATTCAGTTTTTTATCAAGAAGCTTCTTTTGTATCTTGGGTTTTGTACTATGATGGTTTCCAGAATGTAAAGTATGAAGGAATCTTAGAAATTATTTAGAAAAAAAAAAATGGTTCTTACAAATCACACATGCCAAATTTACTGAATTAGACCCTGGTGGTGAACCAGCACCAGATATTTTAACCACATCTTAAGTGAGTTTGATGCAAATGGTAAAGAAATGTTGACTATTTTGCTGAGAGCCAGAGAAGTTAATCAACCTAACTGGACATGAAGTTTGTTTGGATGTGTAGGAACTGAAAATCAGAACTCTGAACCCTCTGATCAGTTGAGTGTTCTTTCTAAAACATGAAGAAGTTAGAAATGTTAAAATTTATCCTCATTGTTAATGTACTAAGTGCTGTGACTGTTACCCTTTAATGTGATTAGTTTTATGTTGTGAATTTTGCCTAATAAACAATATAAAAAGGACTGCTTTTATTTTATTAGCATGTTAGCAATTTTCTAACTATCACCTAAAATGGAAACCACATATAATGTCTGGCTAGTGCTACAGGTAACAGGAAAGCTAATATGGATCATTAAACTACTAAATCAGCATTCTGGTCTCTACCATGGGAAAATGGTGGCGATGATGTCTTTGTTGTTAAATTAAGGTAAAACCTTGAAAGAGGATTGATGTAGTGTACCTGGCACATAGTAGGTACTCACCACAAATTTTGCTTGAGGACGTATACAGAACCTATTTCCTCTTAATGGTGTCTTACACGTAGCAGGTGATTAATAATTTATTTATTGACTTATTGACTAATAAGAAGCACAGAGAAATCACCACAGTGTCTTATTGGGTGAAAAGAAATTTCCTTGAAATCTCGTTTTGAGAGAGAAAGCTCAGCAATTCCACTTACTCCATATGTGAATTTTCTGCTTTCCTGAGTGATTAGGTTACAAGTTGTAAGGGCAGGACTTGTTTTTTGGGTAATTACAACATTAAATGCACCCAGAAGGCTATTATACACTGGCCATATTCAATGCATATAATAAATAATTAATTGGACAAATAAATAAATAAAAATTACAGCTCATAAAAGCTCCTCATTAACTTGCCCAGTACTAGTCTGGCTCTTGCAATTAATTTTAAACTCTCTTGTTCCTCCTTTATTAAGTAAGCTGAAATGAAATAGAAATGATATAATTGTTTTTGCTTTCTCATTTGGAGAAATACTCGTGTGAGCTCAGTTTTCATAGCACACAGAAAATGAGACTACTGAGTCGCATTTGATACACAAATAATAGAATTTTGAAAAGTGATAGAATCACCCTTATTCTAGTAAATCTATCTACCTATCATCGATCTATTATCTATCTATCTCTATCTATCTATCTATCTCATCTGCCTAGATTTGACTGCAAAAGTTTCCCATGGATTTAGAAAGACAAAAACACTTATTTTGTCATTACCAAGTAATTTCAGGGAAATAATTAGAGTTCACCTCTCTTTTGTAACCATTTTTCTGTTGAATCTTTCCCAAAATTAGGCTCACCTCTCTTTTACTGGGAAAAATACATGTGGCACATCTGCTATGAATTTATATCATAGTGATAAACACGCTATATTCCTGGTGTTATATAATCAGAGATGGGCTATAAGAAACAGAGATAAAAGCCTGTTAGGATGTCCTCTAGGAAAAGTATTGAGTGAATGATTTTGCCTGTTTTGTAAAGGTCAGATGGTGCGGTCTTTGGAAAAATATGGACATGATGTCATATTGTTGAGAGAACTTTACAGAACTTAAGGGTGAATGGTGGTAGAAGTGTTCTCAGGACTCCTTTTATAAACTCTCTTACAGGAAGTTACAGGTACTCAGGTAACAGACACACCCTACCTCAACTCTGATTCTGTTGGCAGGTCACTGATTTTCTGCATAGGAATACTTCTTTCAAGTGCACTGTTTTGGGTTCTTTGAGGTTCAACTACAATTTAACAATTATTGTTTTTCTAATCCAAAAATCAGTAGAATGAATAATGTCCTACATTATTCATTTGAAGTGATCGTAACTTGATTAAAATGAATCACCCAGGCTTACATAAATGCATTGCATGTAATTTCCTTTGAACTGGCAATGTAGCATAGTGCAAAGAGAACTGGACTGAAAGTTTAGAGAGCTGATCCAGGCTGGAATCGTCAACTACAACATGTGTGTGATATTGAAACTTGGTGTGTCAACTTGAATGGGCCACATGGTGCCCAGATATTTAGTCAAACATTACTCTGGATGTGTCTGTGAGGATGTTTCTGGAAGAGATTATCATTTGCATGGGTAAACTAAGTAAAGCAATTTGCCTCCCTAATCTGGGTAGATCCCATCTCATTACTGAAAGCCTGAGTAGAACAAAAGGCCAACGCCAACTCAAGGAGGGAATCTCTTCTACCCCAGCAGGAACTGGGAAATGTTTTTGTTTTTGTTTTTCCTGCCTTGGGACTAGAACAGAAACATCTGTTCTTTCTCAGATTTGAACCTACCAGCATTCAGAATGGAGCTGTACTATTAGCTGAGGTCTCCAGATTGCTGACTGCACATCCTGAGACTCTTAATAGTCTTCCTATCATGTGAGCCATTTCCTTATAATAAGAGTCTCTGTCTCTCTTTCTTTCCTATCTGTCTGTCTAGCTGTCTGTCTATCCATTTATCTCTAACTATAGAGATAGATATATATCTATATAACAACATATATACACTCACACCCACAAAACTTATTGGTCTATTGGTTCTGTTTTTTCTGGAAAATCTGACTAACACATTTTTGTGTGATTTGAAGGCACTGGGGTTTTTCTGCCTATCACCACCAAATGCCAAAAATGGAGGATGAGATTTGATACTGAAAGACTTATTATTCAAGTTAGCAATTACTTGAGGGTTTGGTGGACTTTGTTCCAAAATAATCATCCCATTCCCCAAGAAGGGTGAGGGATTTTTAATGGGTCAAGAAAAAAAGGGGTGGTGGTCTAAGGGATACAGGAAAATATTCATTTTGGAAGGAGAGGGTTTGACACTCACAGGTCTGGAGACCCCCAAGGGGATACAGGAAAGCGTATTTGGGAAGGAGAGAGGCTGACTGATGTACATCTGGGGCACTACTTTTGTTATTTATGGGGGTGGCACAAGGCTCAGCTTGACTTTTGATTTCACTGCTTTCTTTGGGGTTGATTTTGCCAGTAATAAAATGGATTCTAAGCAAATTTTAAGAAAATAAAACAAATTTGTTATTTTTGTTAATCATTGAATTTATAAGGTCTCAGACCTTCAATTTTGAGAAAACCTACAAAATTTCCTGTACCCCAATTTTGCTTTTTATGTAGTGGAAGAACCGGACAACATAGAGCCCACTGTAGGACCAATATCCAATCTGGCTCGGAAATTTATGACATTTGTGGGCTCCTTCAGAAGAGATATTTTGTCCCTTTATCCCTGGGAAGAAATAGGATATATTCTTTCTTTCATCTCCCCATTTGTTAGAAGTCTTAAAAAAAACAGCAACAAAAACTTCTCTCCTCCTTCTTGATGACCTCTTCGAATGCAGGCTACCCTGTGAACAGAACATTTCAGTAAGGAGACCATAATTATCTAAACTCACTCTCTCTCCTTGCTGATTCGCTATACTTTCTTCCAAAAAGGATGGCTAGCAATATGTTCCTTATATTGGAGAAGACAAATTTGTATAAAAATCATGGTTCTTAGTGAACAAAATGTCACTGGTGCTTGGCTGTTTCCTCAAAATGACTAAACCAAAGCTAACATGTCTCAGTTGTGTTTACTTTTATAAACCACAAGAGCTGCATCACTGGCAGATTAGAGAGGACAATGGAACCACCTTAGATTAGAAAATAATAGCAGCTCCTCATGTGCTTCCTGGAGAATCATGGGAACTAGCCAGATAAAATGAAGGCAAGGAGGAGACAAAGTTTAAGAAGAAGGATGGACACTAAATCTTCTCCTCTTCCCCGTGCCATGACAGCTCTGGGGCAGGCCAAATTAAGATGGGGATGGTCCTTTTTTAGGGAGGAAATGTAGGGCCTGAATGCAGCATTCTCTAGGTTTCTTTATTAGACCAAGACCTTCCAGAGCAAAAAAGGTCATGGGGTAGGTGGGTGTTTTGAATGCTCTGAGCCAGCCCCTGATTGCTAGAGTCAGAGTTCACCATCTTAACCCTTTGGAAAGACTTATATAATTCTTTTATCAACCCAGTGTTTTCCCCAACACAATAAGGACCCAAGATCACCGAATGCCACACTTGACAGACTGGAGAACTTCCTGGAAAATGCTCTCACTACTTCTGTTTTTGAATTTTCTTGTGACTTTGTAACTCCTATTTTATTACTATTTATAGACACAAACCTCCAAAGGGTATAAATCTGACTATTCCACCTCCCACCCCACCCCTGCCCCCTGACGGGGAGCATAGACCTTTCTGTGCAGGGGAACTCTACTGTCGTACACTCACTTTCGTTCTCCTTCATCTTCTTTCATAAACTTATAAAGCTGCACCTCTTTAATGTCTCAAGAATTCTTTCTTGAACCATTTGCCACAAAACCCTAGATGCCCCATATTACTTTGGTCCTGGAATTCTGTTTCTTTTTCAGAAGTCAGCAGACCTCAGAGTCCTAAACTGCCCCACTCTCCTCCATTTCCTTTGCAAAAACCATATAACCTAGTCCCCATGTGGCAAGGGGTAAATAGACATTATGAGCAGGAACTCTCTTCTTTCTCTTCGGCCAAAAAAAATATATTTTTTAATCCATTGCCACTTGTGGCCCTTGATCTTCATTAGCTGAATGGGAAGAAGAGCTAGGTGATTCTGTTAACAAGCACTGGAGGTAGTACTGTGTTGTGGGGAGGTGAGTTCTCTGGTATGACTTGCATAGCTGTGAACATAAGCTTTCCCTGGTGGAGTCTGCCCAGCCATCCTCAAGGCTGACATTTGTGGAGTGCAGCGGAACAAGCAGTTCCTTGGTTATCCTCCAAGGTGAGCAAGGTCAGTTTTAAACAGCTTTGCTGTCAGGCAGCCTCATATTTTACTTGTCTCCTGACCTCACAAATCTTGAGACTGGCACTGAAGTCAATGAGTATTCTGCAGTCTGATTCCCCACAGCGACTTCTCCCCTTTTACAAACAATGCCTCATCATGACATTGCCAATCCCCCTAGGTTTTGGGGGTACAAGACTGCAATTAGTCAGTGAAGCCATAATTCAGCTAAATTCAGTATTTGCTTTCACCAAGTGTCCTTTTAACAGTCCCAAATTAAGCACCCACACAAATGCAAAAAAAAAAAAATCCAAACAAACCCAAAACAAAGCTGTCCTTGAAAGTTTGGCCCTTCATATCAAATCGCAATGCTTACTTTTAAGCTTTGTCAAATGATTGTCATAGGAGAGGCTGAGATTACACTGTCATTAGCTTATTAGCATTTCATTTAAAATATTACCATATCGAATTGACTTAATTTTCCTCAGGGTATAAATATTTAAATTTCCTAAACTCCCATTATATTTCTTGTCCCTATTTTATTATTCACACAAGGAGAAAAAAAATCCACATAAGTGTCTGCTAATCTCACTTAAGAAAAGGAGGAGCCTGAAGGTGAATGAAACGTTTATGAGATAGCAGATTTCCAGGGAGGAAAATAGCTCCCAAATAAGACGACTTCAGCTCCTATTAAGTGACAGGATGTTATCAACTCAAATTACATCCAGTATTTTATTTCAAGTAAATGAGCTAAATAATGATGTTGTTTGCAGATAGATACATTACTATGGTAGGCTTCTGGGAGATATTTACTACTGAGGAAAAGTCCTTTTAGGGTATGTCCTGTTGATCCTTGTGTATCTCCTACAAGTCATGGACACCTTTTGGTTGCCAGCAGGACACTAGACCCCAAGGGAGCAGTCCTGGGAAATCAGTGAAGAGATGTTGCTTCAACCTTTGCTTCACCATTTAGAACTGTCGACCTGCAGAGTTTTATTTATATGGATGGACAGCATATGGACCAGCTGAGAAGATTCATTGACAGTCCAAGTTCTCTGAAGTTAATTACTAGCCCGAGTTTGGACTTGAAGGACAAGTATAAGCAGTTTGCTTTTGCAGGTCTTGATTTGCCTGACCAGGTGTATCCATTCTATCTTGCTTGACATCTTCATCAATAGTGTTGAGAAGTGAGTCAAATTAAAAGATTTTTGCAGAAAATGCTTTATCATCTGTGAAGCATCTTACACATACTTGGATGCATGTGGTAGGTGACATTCCAGTTCTCATGCTCTCAAAAGTTTTTTTTTCACATGGACGGAATAAATAGAATTGGGCCCCACATTGGCCCATGAGCCTATCATAAATATAGAAATGCTTGCCTTTGGTTTCTTTGAAAGAAAAACTATGAATAGATATGCTAATTGTTCTGTATTAAAATTTAGTTTCGCACAAATGGGCTGAGAGAATTGCCAATATTTGAGTAGGTGTGATCATCCTTGTTATGTATCTACTGGGGAATCTACATCTTTTAGAACTAAGACAAAAACTCAGTGGGTCCAAAATAGATGAGCTGCAGATTTTGAAACTTCCTTGATTTTGATCATAAATATATTAAAAGCATCTGGGACAGAAAGATGATTGATGTGTCATTTCAATATTTACATGGAGGCCTTATTTCCCTCTAAATGTTTCTAAAATGAAGTATTTTTTTAAAATGCAGGTCTCATGTCAGTTATCTCTCATGATTTCTTTACTGGAACCTTCTGGTCAAAATCCAAAGTGTTAATCATGGCACCTCAAATCCACGCTTGTCAGTCCACAGGCTACTTCCTTACCTCTTATCTCTGGCCCTTGCACATATTTTCTAGTTACATTAAACTATTTTCCTCTGGTAACGACATTTTCTCTGGTCTCCTTGTGTTTGTATTTCCTTTTCCCATATTTTGTCCAGTCTTTTCACATATGAACTACATATTCTGAATTCAGTTGCTCCTTCAGGGAAACTTCCTTTCCTTTCCACTACATCTCAAGCCTCATCTGAAATTTTTGTTACTCTTTTCATCTCCCTTGTTGGCTTACCTATCACCCACTACATTGCAAGCTCCCTGTTGGTAGGAATCATACCTTTTATTTGTCGACCTGCAACTCTTAGCTTGTGCCTAACAGACAGACTCAGTCAGTGTTTGTTCAGTCAATGGAATCAGACAGGAGCTAACATGTGTGGGACCTGGGAAAATTCCTTTGAAGTTGCCCAGCTCTTTGGGACTGGAGTGGATATCTCAGCCCTCGGAATAAATGGATCATTTTGTGTTTCTCTGTATTTGCTGCGCTTTCTCTGCCTTAGTATTTAATGAGCTTTCTTTTAAAATGCTACCTCCCTCAACTGTGCTAAGAACATGGAAGAGATTTTGTTTGTACTTTAGGTAGCAAAGAAAGGACAGCCTATACCACCCAGGGTTGACGAGATGACAGCAGAGGTAGTTAAAGTGAGAGACTCCACAGCAGGGAAGAAGGCCTCCCACAAAGAGTGGAAGGACTGCTGGGTCAGTAACTTTCCAGTGCAGAAAACCCTGGAGGTGTGAGGTTTTGCTTTAATAAAGAAAATCCCATCCCATAGATTGCTATCTTCCTGTCTCCTTTTGGCCACATTCTCCTCTGTATGCCAGACTGTCCACGGCCTTATGTGATCCCCTGCTTCCCCAAGAGCGGTCACTAAGTTACCTCAACTCTGCCTGACTTCTGTGACCTGCTGTAGTCACATGACTAGGGTGTTTCCCTTAGATGTGGGGAGTGGTTGTGACTTCAAAGTCTTGGGGGCAGATTATACTCCTAAATCCAAGAGTTAATATAGCAATCATTTTATCATCTTTCACATTTCTTTGGTTTTGCTGTGTTCAGCTAGTCATTATTCTCCTGGTCTTCTTGACGTTTCTCATGTGGTTGCAGTGAGCTGAAGGCTGGTGGAATCATCTAGACACTTGTCTGAGGTGCTAGAAGGCGGGTCCTCCCTCTCACGCCACATAATATCAGGGCTTCTCCTCTATGCATGGCTCCTCTTGGTGGTAGCTGGACCAGGGGAGCTGATTTCTTATATGACAATTCTAAGTTTCCAACAGCAGACAAGGGGCGACAAAAGCTGTCAGTCCTCTTAAAATCTAGGTGGAAAATGGTCATGGTGTCACTTCTGCTGCATAATAATGGGAGTCACAGGGCAGCTCAGATTCAATGTTTGTGGGACAACACATGATACCAGGAGATATGGCTCAGCAGCGACACCTTTGAAAACTAGCTAATTACCTGTTATAGGAAACTTGCATTTTAAGAAGCAACAGATTTAAAAAAATCATTTTTAATTTTATTGATGGACTAGAGCACCCTACCATTATATAGGTTTATTTGATAAGTTCACCATTACCATTCCCGGTTTTCCTTCTTTAAGCATGGGGACTGGTATGCATGTATCTTCTTGTAAATTTCTTTTCCTGTCTGCATCCTACTCCGATTCTCTCTCAAACACATTCACTCAGTGCTTTCGCCATCACTTTTGTTTCATTACTTTATCTTTCATTTTCATTTGTTCTTTCTATGCCCTTCCCCCCAAAATGGAAAGCCCCAGTCCCCCGGCATTATCATTTTCACTTGTAAATCTTCCACTCTCTTTCCCACTGTGTTACACTTACTCTCAGTATAGTTCTTCCATGATTTCTCTTCAACATTCTCTACCCACCTTATTTCCCACCACTCCTGGACATCCTGTACTTTAGATATTATGAAAATTAACACTTTCTTGAGAAGAATCGCTCCTTCACATCTTTTTGCTGTTATATATTCTATTTCCTCTGACAAGAAGAAGGGAATATATTTCTAAAACCCGTTAATAACCTCCATTCTGCCTTTGGAACAAGTTGGAAGAACATTCTTCATGACCTTGTAGGAAGCCTCCTCCAGCTTCATCTGCCTAGTTGATTAATCCTCCTTATATCCTTCCACAGCACTCTTGCTATAGAACTGAGTTTATTGCATTGTGCACACATCAGGGTATCTGTCTTTCTGGTGACATGTCTCAGTCATCTCTGTCTTTCCAGAGTTTCCAGTGTTTCGCAGTATCTAACACATAGGAGGAGCTCAGTCATACTGAATTGGTTGGCTGGTTATTTCATTCTTGGTTTCTTTTACCGTCATCTCTGTGTAGGTGACTATAACATATTCCTTGCTAATGCTTTCACATTGTAATCACATCTCCTATCGCCTTCTGAAATTTATTCCGAGAATACTGTGGTCATCTCAGAAGTAGCATTCCTACTGTCATACTTACTCTCCCTCCCTCTTAAATGTTCTCATTTCTTTCAGTACCAAGACTAACCTTTGTCCCTTTTATCCATCCACATCAGTTAGTCTTCTATTTCTCTTATTTTTATATTGCACTCATATTTATTTCTGTGACTATATTCTTATCGTCACCTGCCTAGGCCAGCCCTCCTCTTCTCATGCCAAAATTGTCACCTTCCTCTTCTATTTTGTTTCCCTTTCTAGTTCCTTTCTACTCTCATTGCCAGGAAAAATATTCCAAAAGGATTCTTTTGCTCTGGTACTTTCAGAAATCCTATCAGTTCACTGTCAAATTAAATCTACTCTCATGCCTGTTTCTCTCTGCCTCCCATCACCCAAACCTGATTTTGCCCATCTTGCTATGCTTCCTGCTACAAAGTCGTACCCCTCCTCATTTCTCAATTATCTCCTTTCCTCATTGATTCTGCCTCAAACAAGCAGTTGTCAATTCTAACTGCAAGGTCCACCTGTCCTCTCATTTGCCCCTTTCTCTTTCTCACTTATTAACATTCTCCCCGTTCTTAAGGAGTGTGTTCCAATTCTAATCCTTTATCATTTTCCTTCCACTTCACTCCCACTCATTCTACTCTCCCCTTTTCCTGAGCTTTGATTGTAGGTGTATTGTGTCAGAAACATGTTTTACAAATCGTTTTCATTTCTGCTATACCAACATGTACTTTTTGAGGTTAGAAAGCAGGACTTGTCCTTGGTAGTTCTTCCATTGCCAATATGTCCAGCACAATGCCGACCATGTGGTGGATGCTATATTAGTGGGCAAATGATAGGAACTTATGGTGGTCAAGTGTTTTGGCTTATCATCTACAGGATAGCAGGACAGTAGTCTCTCAGGATAACAAAGGTAGCACAGAGAAGAGGCTTTTCAATATCTTCAATGCCCAGGTGAGGTATTTCCTACTTTACTCCTGGATATTAGAATTGAATATTGGGAAATAAAATAGTAACTATTATTTTTTATGCAGTTTAATTGCTTATAAAACACTTACATTGATACTTACTTGTTTTTAGTGTCACAAGTTCTTCCAGAATTGCTAAGTGGGACTGGAGGTATAATAGTGAAGATGAGATAAATGGAGGATACAGAAGTGAAGAATTCGGATTTATGAAGATATTGCATAGTGGGTAGTTCTTTTTATTCATCACCAGCAGGTCTATCTCTTGAGTGCTGAGAAACACACACACACACACACACACACACACACACACACACACACACACACGAGAAAGAGAAGAGAAAACAGTTGACTTCTTTGTTTTAGCAACAAAGAGATTTCCAGATACTCAGCTAGACAAGGAATACATATGAATGTTATTTGATCCTCCGGAGCTGGTAATAGCAAAGGACTGAAGATGTTATATTTTGAATTTCTCTTCCTCAAGCCAGCTTGTGGGACTTAATAGTTTTTCTCTTATGAGAATGGATCAGATAACACACCATTTCAGTGAAAGACAGCAGAAATGAAAGCAAGAGAAAACTGATATCGGAAATGAAAGCGCATCTGTGAAAACATGGAGAGCTGAAACTTTTCACCAGAATGTGAAGGTTTATTTTCAAGTTTCTATCGCCACCTAGTAAATCAGCATAGAAATACAAGCAGAGCGAAGGGCAGTGTCAGCTGCTCTGAGCTCTAGGTTGCTGGTTAACAATTCCCCAGGGTTCCCTCTTCTCTAAACATCTGCACGCCTGAAACAGTAACACAGCCTAAACCAGCCTCCTGAGTTCTCAATGCTCAGCCCCAGCTAACATTCTCCAGTTCATTTAGGGTTATAGAATGGAGACACAAGAAAAATGTGTTAGGAATCTCCCTCAATCTCCATGAGCTACCCTGGGGAAATGATTGGTTAAAACCATGTATATTTTCATTTGTCTAGTGTAAATAAATGAACTCTAGGTGTTCATTAGTGAAACTGTTTCATTTTCAACTTTCATTTCTGCTTAGTTAAAAAAAAAAAAAAAGATCTAGTCATGGTGTTTCTTTCTAAGGAAGTATTGGAATCCTGGAATTAGAAACCCTAAACTGAGGATTCAGTTTTTTTTTTAAAGCCACATCTTCAGTTTCCCTGTAATTTTGAGCAATTTCTTGTTTCTTCTGCAGTGGTTGTTTGTACTGAATGCTTGATCATCTACCCTGGTTTTGTTTTTTATAGAAGTTGGTTGCCTGTTACAAAATATTGCACAGGGTTTGAAGATTTGGTATCTAATGATTGGCTACCGGGGATGTAGTCTGCCTCTATATTTCCCTGCCCAAATTTTCATCGGCGAGGAAGGGAAAGCAATAGTGTTTATATGTAAGTATATGTGCAGATATATGTGTATATATTTATATGATTTTTAGGAGGAATTAATTGAGCATGTAAATGCTTAAAAATGTTAGCCAAAATTACAGTGATTAAGAAATGCTAGAAACAAATCATTTAAACTAATTCTATTCTGTCACTCACAATTGATCAAAATGCTTTAGGCAAACAGAACCAGAGAAGAAGCCTGTATTCTGAGACTAAAATGCCATCCATTTTAAAGAATTCAAGTGATTAATTTTGAAAAATATTATTAAATTTTAATTATAAAATTGATTGAATACAAATGCTTAACAAATCTTGCAAGTGCGCCTGCATGCTGCTGTCAATGTTTCCTTCCTTTTAGAAACATATCCTCACTTTATCCCTCTAAACAGTAGCTCTATTTTATTTTAATGACTCTTACACTAGTTTGACTGGGGGACTTAACCCAAAGTGTAGGGTAGAAAATTATATGTGACAGGGGTGACTTTTGTTGTGAGATCCTTTTCCAGTCAGGCTCTCAGTAGAAGAACTATCAATTTTGCTTTATCTAGGCACGGAAGACTCTGCTTTCATCTTCTAATAAGCAGTTTTCTTTCTTCCTTAAGTCAATAGAACTTTTGACTGGCATATCTCCACAACCCTTAATATGTTCCAGTTCCTCCTGAAGTCATTGTGGCCTTTGGGCTTGATATGTGTAATCATGTGTGATCATGCCCTTGGTGAGAACATGTATGCTCTCCTTCCCTTTCCTTCTTCACTGCTGACTGGGATATAAATATGATGGTGGGATTAGAGCAGTCATTCTGGGCTAAGAGGTGACTGCTAAGTTTTGAGGAGCAGAAGCACAATATGAAAGCATCCTGGCTTCCCAGCATTGTCGATGTGCCCAAGAGCCATGGCGAGCCTTTGTGGGCGTGTATATGAAAGGGAAGCCAATTCCTGCCTTACTTAAGCTCATGTATTTTTCAGTCTCTTTGTGATAGCGGTCTAAGCTGTACTATAATGAATTCTAACAATCTCAAAGGGTAACAAAACCCAAGAAATATGAATATAAAATTACTGCTTTTAAGTATGGAGAATGAACAATGCAAGGCACTACTTCCCAGAGAGTGATTCTTTAAGGATGTTGGAACTGAAAAGACTATTCATGTATAGCAAGAATAGGTCTCTCCTTAATTGTCGGTGGGAGAATTCTATTGTGCGGAGGATAAGAACAGGGGAGGATCCTTTTTTTCTTAAAAAAGGTGCGAGGCACACTCTGATGGAGCAGCAGTTAGGTCAGTCACCTCTGAAGAATGCAGGCAACATACCCTTTGGTTCAAGTCCCAGGCCTGGGGGGAAGAAGCAGCGTGAACAACTACATAAAAAATAAAGTGTTTATTTCTCCTCTCTTTTCCTGCTTGCCTACTACCGCCTTCATTTCTGCCTGCACCTTTCCTTTAGAAAAACAAAAACAAAAAAGGTGTGAATTAACTCAGGGTAGAAGGGTGGCTGGGTTGGCACTCAAGGATCATGCAGAACAAAGAAATATCTCTACATAAAAAGGGGAGGGAGAAAAAAGAGATTAAGTCTGAGCACACGTGTACAGAGATCACATAAAAGATCATGGTGGATAGACCAAAGAAGTCCTCTGGGAAAAGATGGAAATATTAATTGGGGTTTAAGATTTTTTGCTGCCTGGATGATGTAATTATCTCCTCTCCTATTAGCTAACCGTTATTGAATACTGAATACTATCAGACAATGTTCTGATGGCTCTATATCTAAAATGCATGTAGTCTTAACAGGAACTTTGAAGCAAGTGTTATTATTATGGTAATGTTTGGCATTTGAACTTAAGCATTTTGTTTAACCAATATGTTCTGTATAAAATGCTTACTAATTTCTCCATGCTAACCATTATTTTCAGACAAGTAGAATTTGGTTATACAGAAGCTGAAGAAAGAGGCCATAACTAGACATGTTGTGTTTATTTTAATCAATACACATTAGCATATCAAAGGCTTATCAGTAAATAAATCTTCTTTACTCTATTTAATTCGGAATTTCCCAACTACACTTGAGTACAGAACTAATATATTAAGCTCTGTCTATTAACATCCCAAGAAGCTAGAGTTTTACTAAACACACTTTTTGAAGTTATAGAGGAGAAAAATATTTTGACCTGAGAAATCAGTGGGCCCACAATCTGATCTTGACCTTGGTACTTATTTGTTTGTGACTTTGGACAAGTCACTGCAGATTTCTGGGTTAAACTTTCTTAATTTGGTAAAACAGAGGCCTTAAACTTGATGAAGAGATTACCAATAACCTCTGAGCTTAAAAAGCAGGCTTGTATTTGGAAAAACACAGAGCAGAGACACACCTCTGACAAAGTGAGTCAGTCTAGTTTTAGATGGAAAGGGTAGAAGTTGAAATAGGAAGATTCTGTATGAGTTTTCCTTAGTATTTGAGGATGGGCATCAAAGAATATACATAGAAGATGCCTCATAAATATCTTTAGGTTCTGCATTTACATATCATAAACAGGGGCCTGTCACCGATTTTCAAGTTACCTCAGATCTCACTACATTTTCTGTTAGTATCTATCTCCCACTTGTGATCCAGGACACCCAGAGAGTTATTTTTTTATTTATCTTGTTCATGTAGTACCTGGATAGAACTGAAAAAAGAACAATTCAAACAGAAGTGTTGATCCTTGGCCAGCTGTACGAGGTAGCAGAATATATCCCAGGCAGAGGAAGTACCATATGCAAAATCTGAGTATAAAAGGGCAGTGTAGGCTGAGATATCTATATGTGAGTTCATGGGATTTATACGTGTGGGCTTGGTGAAAAAGGAAGATGATATGGAGAAGTAGGTAGAGTATGGAATAGTAGCTAGAAATACCAGGTAGGTCTGGGTGATGAAGTTTGTTGAATGTGTCGTAGTAAGGCTGATTCTATATAGATTCAAATTTTAGATCCATTTCAATAGAATACAAGAGAAGAATAGAATAAAATAGAAGTTTCCAGCAATTGAATATAAACTAAAATTTCTTTCATTCTGATCAGACCCCATGCCTTTTTATTTTCTCTTAGAAAAATTAGAACAGAATTTAGAATACAATTAATTTTCCAATTTTGTGACAATAGAATAATCTGCTTATCATGATCCTATAATAAGCTATATCATGATTTTTTAGGTACGTATTTATGTACTAGAAAAGATAGCTTTTCTCTCCATAATATGTAGTTTCAAAAATACCTTTCTGATGATGTGGTTGTCTTATAGATAAGACACTGTATGTGATGAGATCCTTTTTAGATTTTTTAAACTAAATTAATCTCTGTGTGAGACCAGAGTACAAAAAGAGATTTATGCTTGAAACATAGTTTATGTTATTGTTGGGGACCACGGGTTAAGGCATACCTAATTAAAGCAGAAGAAAGCTTGACTTATAACATGCCAAACTTCACTACCTGATCTCAGCTACCAGTTCAGTCTCATTTATCCCCCCTCACTTCTTCCTTGCCTCATATTCCCATTCAATTACTATTTTCCTCTCTGGATCACTTTCTTCTTTCACAGATTTCTACCCATTTTTTCCCCCCCAGCCTTTGGACATAATCTTTTCTCTACCTGGTGCAGGTAGAGACATAGCTTTGACTGTTAAAATAATCTTTTGATACAAACGAAGTAATTTTGACATCAGTTCCTTACTGGCAGTAGGGTCACTATAGGCTATCTAATTCTTTGTGAAAGAAAAGGAATTGGAGAGGAATTTCTCTTACAAGAGATACATTTCTGCCATCCACATTTATAGTTAGCAATTTAGAAAAATAACCTGATTAATATCAACCTTGAAGAAAAGGAGGAAAAAGAGAAAGGAAGGAAAAGAGAAAAATAGCAAGCAAAAAGGAAATAATTTGATTCCAGATATTCTTCCTCCTAAATCAGCATGCATAATCTCATTTAATCCTTGCTATAATCCTGTGATGTTAGGATCACTGTTTCTGTTTTACTATGGATGCATAGATTTAAAAAAAACAATATTTTCAAGCTTATGCATATAATTAGAAAACTACCAACAGCTCTGAAAATGCCATTTTACAGATTACTTGGGAAGTGATGGCATCAATGAGTTGGTTCACACTCATTCGTAGCTCAGTGTTCTAGCCCTATTCCAACTGACCTTCTATATTTTGGATGGGAAGGTACCAGCCAACATGTTTTGGTTGAGGCCATCAATATTAATTGTCTACTGAATGGAATGGGTATCTACTGTATTAATTTGGCACGTGGCACAAGTCATTTTTTTTTCCCTTGGGAATATTGTATAATTTTGGACTGCCTGGTATAGACGAAACAATACACTTTGCATATCATTGGGTATTTTGTGCCTTATAATTATTCTTGGTTAAATATCTTGTTCTTCATAATATATTGAGCTAAACTAAACAGAATAGGCTTGCCTAGGTGTTAGGCTAAGAATTTAATGTCATATCCTCAAAGCCTTTGGAATTCTTTGTTCTTTGGTTATCATTTGTAGAATTACTGTGATAACATGTTGCAAAATAAAGTTAATGGGAAGGAATAAAATGGAAAGGGTAGGACTTCTATTATGTTGAAGGTGGCTGCATGTACTGAATAGGAAGCTTAAGCTTGGCTGTCCTGTAGCCTGGGGCAAAGGTGGAACCAAAAGGAACACTAGGAACATTTCAAAAGGGGAAATGACTTTGCTTTATCCCATCCCGGTTTAGATAAGATGCTTCACCTTTTCAGTTGTTTGGATAGATAAGTGTTTAGTAGAATCCTTAACGGCAACCAAGATTAATGGAAATAAGATTACAACAAATGCTTTCAAATCTACTGAAAAACAAGTGGTCACATGATATGTAAGGGTTAAGTTCTTGCCTTGAAACTTTCTTATAGACTTGGTAACAGGCTATTAAAAGTTTATGAACTTGATATTGGTTAATCATCATTATTGTTTCTATTCTGAACTGTAGTAAAGACACACAAAGCAAATTAACCCCCATGCAAGCTCTTCGTAAGAATTTCTTAAAAATATTGTAGCTTATGCACTTCCACATCTTTGGGTTTTCTGAATTATGGAATTCTCTAAATGAACCAGTATCCCCAACTTGTTTGCCAAAATATAAAGATGAAAAGAAAAATGAGCTCTCCTACAATACCCTCTGGGACTAATTACCCCGATCTGACTAGACTGGTTGTTAGATCTGAATTATAGTCATGAATAAGTTAGAATCTTAATTAAAGTCATGTATGGGGTCCAAAAGGCAATGTCATAAGGCAAAAAAGCTGTTTGTAATAAGCAGAAATTAGTACCATAATATTTTATGAGAAATTGGGCTTCCAATTAGAAACCTATCTGCTGAGATGCACAAGAAAAATTCAGGCTTAAAAAATTAACCAAGCTTCATTCACTACCAACCGTTTCCTTATAAATTTTCATTTTAGAACCGTATTGTTGGGTGTCTCGTAAAATGAGTGAAATGAACCAGTTTCAAAATGAGCTAATTTTTATTTATTTTCACTGACCTGAAAACTTACAACTTTCATCTGAGACTTTCGACTTTCCTAATAGTTCCCTCTATTGTTTGTGGATGGCAGACATTGAAGCAAAGATGGATTGGTTTTATAATATAGGAGAGATCTTCATGGTAAGGAGAAGGTATTAAACATTAGAAAATAGTTGAAGAAGTTGATGGAATTTTCTTCTTTGAAGGTATTTAAATTTAATGACGTTTTATTCTAAAGTAAGGGAATCAGCTGCATCTATGCTTCCTGAACTATTTTCCTTTTACCGAATAATGAGAATATTCTAAATTTCTCACCACTGTTTGAAGGAAGAGAGGCATGGATTATGTACCTCGCTACAAAGTCCAAGCAAAACCCAACATTTGTGGTTACTCCCTTTTTAGGCCTAAGCTGAAGGTTACGGGTTTTTTGGTTCAATGTGAGCCAATAGATTTTCTTTTTTGTTTTAAGGAAAGGTACAGGTAGGAAGGAAGGTGTTTAGATAGACAAGCAGGAAGAGAACGGTGGAAGAAGCATTTTTTTTTAATTTGTTTTTTTATTGTAGCAATTCCTCTACAAGTTAAAAGTAATTTCCTAAGTATAGGTTCCCCATTTCTTAAATATATTTCAACACACCATGCCCTGCACCAAACCACCAAGTGTTCTTCTCCATTGTCCAGTGGGTTTCACACTATTTGCCCCTCCCTGCCCCATTCTCTTTTGGTCACCTCAGTTCTGTTGCAAATGTTTCGGGGTTGGTTATTTTTCATCTGTTACTTTGTTTTGTCTATTCACATTCCACCTGTGAGTGAGGTCATCTGGTATCTACCTTTCTTCTTTTAACTTGTTTCACTTAGCATAATCCCCTTTAGTGCCACCCATGTTGATTCAATTTGACAGGGTTTCATCTTTTCTAAAGGCTGCATAGTATTCCATTGCATATATGTACCACATTTTCTTGATCCATTCATCTGATGTTGGGCACTTGGGTGATTTTCAGTTCTTAGCTATTGTGAATAGGGCCGCAATAAACATGGGGATCCTGAATGCTGCAGAAGGTGGGGTCATGCTTTTTAATCCATTCAGCCACTCTGTGTCATTTGACTGTTGAGTTCAATTCATTAATGCTTAGGGTGATTATTGATATATAGCTTCTTAGTGTCATTTTATAATGTTGCTTCAGAAGGATGACTTTGTTCTCTTTCTCTCTTTAGGTGGGATGGGTGCAGTTATGTTTTAATTGATTTCGCCTTCTGTTTTCTTCTTTGCTTTTTCCCTGGTGGTGTATTTGAGGTTACCCTGGAGTTAACATTCACAGTTCTGTGTTTACTACCTAATTTTATTTGAGAGCATATTAGTCTTCCACACATTCTAACTATCCACATTTTTGTTCTCTTCTCTTCCTCCCCACTTTTAATATTTGTGGTCTTACTGTTTTTCTGAGGTTTCTTTACACTTTATAGAGCATCCAGCACATAGTCTTACACTGATAAGTAACTTGGATGTATATGTGCAGGATGGCTTATAGGGGTTTCCATTGCCTTTCAATCTGTGGACTCAGATTCAGATACTGATGGGTTCAGTGAGGATCTTAAATCTCACTAATTCAGTGCTTGATTCACACATGAGAAACTTCATCTAAAGGGGTTGATGTCATGCTTATCGAATGTATTTTACAAATGGGGTGATCTCAGGGGAAATGTTCTGATTGTACAGAAAATTTCACTATAGAATCACAGCTATAAAAGCCCTTACCAGAGCTCTTCAGCATGAATTGAGAAGAAATTAGTCAATTCCTTACTAAGTGAATTTTAACATTAAGTTTGTAAAGAGAAATATTAGAATCAGACTCTGAAGCCTGAGAATAATTAATCTACAAAAAAGCAGGAATTATCTAATGTATTTTGTGATATTTAGTATTTTCTTCAGGATTTAGTTGTATTAAAAAGTACAGTAATTTGGAGATGAGCCTGCATTTCCATGTGAATCATTAAGGTCTGTACCAGGGAAGCAGTGAATTAGTAAAAGTTTACTCCTGTCTTCTGCTCTTCTGCTGTGTCTTCTTCTGAACTATCTACATATTTGAGTTTGGTCTAGAGCATGCTTATTTTTTTTTAACTGAAATTCATCCTTAAGCAAAATCATCTGCTAATAATGTGTTAATTAATGCCCTGAATGGCTCACACTGGCAGTAAAATCAGTTTTCTCAGTAATTAGATTATAAAATAAGTGCATGAAGTAAAAATCAGATATAATCTGAGCTGTTCTTAAAAAATCCCATAAAGTAAAATATCAGAAAAAATGAAATTATTTTTTAAAAATACTTTTTAATCGAAATAACATTATCTAGGTGTCTGGTGTACATCAAGATAAATCAATATTTCCTTATACCACATTAAATTCACCACAAACACAGCTAATTTTCCTACTTGTTTCTTTGAGTGAGCAGCAGATACCATATCTGGTTTCTTTCAAGGGGCTGTATGCCACAAAACAAACAAGCAAGAATACAAAATCAGGTGATGATTTTAAACTCTAGAATTAGAATAAGCACAGAGCACGTGGAACCCAGAACATGCAGGGAAGAGATTGTTGAGTGAAAAAAACGGATAGGATTCCGCTACATTGTTTAAATATTTCTTTTTCCTTTATGTTTCAAAGTATATGGAATTGAATTAGACAAGTTAAATGCATAAATATCACCATCTGTTGTATTCATTCATTCATTCACTTACTCATTTTATTTATTTTACTATGTCCAAACTTTTTATATCAGCAAGTAGTAAGTATAAAATAAATAGGAATACCAACAGCTATGAAAGCTGATGATGACGGCTTTGGTCTGAAGAGTTGTGTGCACACCACCACCACCCCCCCGCCCCCCGCCCCGCTCCAAATTTGCATATTGAAACCCTGGCCCCCGAAGGTGGTAGTGTCAGGAGGTGGGACTATTAGGTGTGCTGTGGTCATGACGGTGGAACCTTTTTGAATAGCATTAGTTGTCTCATAAAAGAGGTTCCAGAGAGTTCTGTAGTCCTCTTTGTGAACTGACAAGTGTTAGGCTGGCTCAGAAAGACGGGACAGCGGGCAGGGACAGCGGGCATGTCCGGCGGCCAAGCCCGGGAAAAAGGTGGATGACGTCAGAATAAGGGATACGACCCCCACACCTGGATTCACGGGGCCAATCCCCAATCGTGATATGGGAAGCCCGCGAAATTTCTCTGCTTAAAAGAGCCGGTCCCCCTTTGTTCTGGGCGCGACTTCCCCAGGCCCGTTTTGCGGACTTGGGAGTTTCGCCCGGGAGCGCAAAGTCCAATAAAGCCCTGACTATTCTGCTTTCTGTCTGATGGAAATTTTCTCCTCGCGGAGCCCAGAAAAACCTTACAACAAGAAGCCTGTGACATGCAAGAAGGGCCTCACCTGCTCCTGCTGGCACACTGGTCTCGCACTTCTGGTCTCTAGAAATGTGAGAAAAACAAAATTATATTTTACAAGCCGCCCCCCGTCTGTGGTATTTTGTCATAGCAGTCTGAAGGGACAGAACAATATCTGAGTCTGCTTTACAGCACTCCTGGTTGTGGTCCCAGTCCTTCCTTAAATAAAACATTACATTGATTTGGTGAACTGCCTGTGACTTCACTGAAGATCATAATTGATTTAAAAAACAGTGGGCCTCCTGAATATTCAAACGCCTAGTCACCAAATATATGTATTCTCATGGGAGGTGGATTTTTAATGGAATTAACTCATGAACAGTAAGACAGTTGGACACGAGTGATAACAGATTTCAAGACTTCTGCCCTGCGGTACACACAGGCTTTCAGCTTCAGCCTGGGATGGTTTGCATGCGGCCTCCTGGCAATGGAAAGAAAGGGCCCAAAGGGAGAGATTTTTTTTTTTTTTAATCTAAAATTCAAGCAACTCCCAAAACAACATTTTTTCCCTAAGTTTTCTGTAAATTTGTTTGGTTGGAAAATCCTCTCAGGATAGCCCTGTTTCCCTGCAGACTGTTGGAGTGTTTGATTACAGGTGTGGGCCTGCAATCTGCTGGAGGTTTGGCAATACCTGGCAAGAGCGCTCTGTTACCTCTTTAAAACTGGGAATATTCCAAATCCTGAAACAATTGACTTTCAGAGGAGGTACCGTGACCTTGTGCTGTTTTTGTCATGCAGCCTTTCCACCTTTTTCTACTAACTTAATTTACTTAAGGCCCTGGGTTGATAGTTTCGAGGTTGCTTACTGCCTTATTTGTAACATGACCACAGTATTTATGCTAATATTAATGGTTTGTGAAAAGTCTAAGGGTATTTATCCTGCTGATTTCTCCTCTCTACATAAAATCTCTGCACAGTAAGTTTTGGATTATAGGAAAATTTTGGTGGTTGTGTTTGGCCTTCTTGGGTATTTTAAGTGGAAAAAGCAGTAGAAACAAGTCAGTCAGAAAGGCAAAGCAAGATTGATGGTGTTTGTCTGGAGAATTCCATAGCACTCATGGTAGAGAGCGTGAGGCCAATGGCCTCTCTGTCACTGAGATTGTTGTCACGAGTGCCCCTGTCTCAGAACCAACCAGAAACATCCTCTGCCACCAGCATTTCAAGGACCTTTATTGCTTTATTTGTTCAGAGGTCCATCAGGTAAATTGTAATTGTAGATGTAGTACCAGCCATTAAAGTGAATATATTTACAGCCCTGGTAGTTATATTTTGGTAAAAGTTGTTCTGGATGGTTCGGCAGGACTCCTCCCTGGGTTTTACTTGAATATTTTCTCCAGTCATGCAGAACAGCTTATAGTCCAAACATTTTTTTTTTCCTGATGATACTTTTATTTCTAGTATGACCTTCTTCTCTTTCAAGTGTAAAAGAAGAAAAAAAAATTTATAGGAGTATAGAGAGTGATAGATAAAATGTAATGCACTCCAGGAACTTATTGATTTATTGACCAACAGTCACATTAAAACCAATCTATAATCCAAAGGCTAATGAAAGAAGGAAGACCCAGTAAGTATGCTGTTAAATAAAGTAAATGTTGAGACATGATGTTTAAATTCTTACCCTGATATCCTTTGGTCTTGGGTCTACTTACACAGGTTTTTCTATTAAGCATTTACGTAGAACACCAGGGCAATGAATGCTATTTAAGAGAAATACTGTATTCTAGCTTTCTACTCTGTGACAAATAAGCCTTCTCTTGGGAGGGTTTTAACGCTTGCTTAATTAGGTCACCTTTGGGTAAATCCAGTTTCAGGCAAATTGAAAGGTATCTAAATTCTTAGTAAACACCTTAGTACCATTTACTGTCCTGGTGTGTTAATTTGCCAAATAGAACCCCAGGGAAGAGAAATAATTAAGTCAATAAATAAAGAAAATAAGTAAATGCTTACTTATAAATGAGAATGCCCTATATTAGTACAAATACATTGGTGTATTTTGTGGAGTGTGATATAAAATGGTTTGTGCAAGGACTTTCTATTATAATTTTATAGCTTTTCTTAAATCATTTTTTAAACTACCTTTTCATGTTTTTTCCCCAAAATGGCTTTATAGGTTATACAGGCATTTGAAGAATTATTTTCTCTTTCATTTATAATTGTTTATAATGTTTAACATGGTGCTATGAATAAATGGAGACTGAGTTTATACTGGGGCGGTAGAAGTGTTAATCCTATAAAACCCAAAAGTCTAGCATCAGGTAAGAAACAGAAAGAAGTTAATTTGTTTCATGAGATTCTTTGGTCATTTGAAACAATGGAAATCTATGGTTCTCAGCTTTCCCCACACAATTTTCCAGTGGAAGATTATTCTTTTTATTTAACACGCAGTATAGTGTGTCTGCTAATAAGTGCTTTGCTCAGCTCCCAACAATAGGAATTATGACATAGTCCTCTCTAATTTCATACAGAAATTCTTTTTACATTGCCAGTAGAATAAACATCTGTCTTCACAGGATCAGTACAAATACCTTTCTTTTTTCTGTTCCTTTTTTTTTTTAGGTTGTAAGCTATAAAAATTGGGTTTTATTTTATTATTTTTATTTTTTACAGCAAAGGTATAGGCAGCAGTGAAGGTGAGCAGGCTGGAAGAGAGAGGAAGAAAAAGCATTGTATTTATTTTATTTAGTTGGGCATCCTAGTTGTTCCCTACCCCCAGCCCCAGGGCACGAACCCCATCCTTGGGAAACATGTGGACTGTGCCAGCCAGAGGCAGTGAATATATCCACTAGGTCACTAACACATGCCAAAATATAGGTTTTAATAGTATAGCATTCATCTTCCCTTATAGAGACAATTTGTTGAAGGAGAGAATAAAACTAATATACAAAGATCAATAGCAATAAATGGAGCCAAAATTAGAAAAAGAGCTATCGAACTCGTTGATATAGCAATACCTGAATTTCACTTTTAGGCTCCCTAGTTGTGTGATGCATTTCCCCTCTCCTTAAACTGGTTTTGGCTGGGTTTAATTCACATTTAACTTGAATTAACCTGACTAGTGCTTTGCATTTTTGGAAAAGTAAAGTGACCGAATAACATTTTTTTTAGAAATCTCTGCTTTTTCAGAAGCTGATATTAGGTGAAGACTGATAGATTACTCAGTATAACTGAGAAGTGTGAAGTCAACTGTTTTGGTTATATTCATTGAAAGTATAACTAGCAAATCATATAGAAAAATAACTTTCCACCTTCTTTTGAACTGATGAACAAAAGAATTCAGTGTAAAGTACATTTAGAAAACCCTGAACATCTAAATAAAATGACATGTTTACTCACGGAATTAAAATATCCATATTTGTTAAGCTGAACATTGAACTTTATTCTTATTTTTACTTTCTCCCCATTTTATTTTGTATTTCACAAAATGCCACTTGACTCTTCCATGTCTTTCTCAACCTGAGCACTAAAACATCTTGCTACAGAGATTACGGCTACTTGAGATTTTAGGGCAGAATCAAAATGACATCATCTAAGTTTCTGAGGAATGATTTTTATTAACTTCTGTTTCTAGATGTACCTTGGTAGGGAAAGCCAGCCCCATAGGCAATCCATCTCCTCCTTTGAAGCTGGGGTATACTCATCCCTTTTCCACTTTATATTATTTTGACTCACATTTTAAATAAACATGCACACACCATTTCAAAAATCAGAGGCACATTGATTTCCCAGGTCTAGCAAGTCAGGTAAAGATTTGTAAACCAAATGTTTATAAATTGCAAAGTTACTGTTAGGATCCTAAATTGCTTTCCAGTTATCAATCACCATATTGTCATAAATATTTTATAAATTCTCCCAAAATAGAATTAGTTTTCATGAATGTGGTATGATCCAGACTTTTTTCAAAACACACTCATTTGATTGTTTTTTAAAAAAATACTGGCAAGCCTGCAGCAAGTTTTAAAATGTATTAAAAGGTGTTTATCATACTCAGTATCTAATAGATAAAATCATACAAAGGTTTTCAAGCCAATTCAGAAGATTCATTTTATAGGCACACGATTATAGTAATTCATCATTAACACTCTCTTCTGGATGCTGTAGTTTTGGTGGAGGAGAGATTTGCAGTTCTACATCTACCTGTCCATGGTCAGTGTTCAGATAATAGCTCGCATCCTACCTAAGATTAGATTTATGCATTTGTTTTTGGTTCAAGGTTCCTTGCTCCCGCTGGCAAACACAGATGCTCCTTAACTCCTCTCCACCTGAATGTGCACAGAATATAATTATGATGGGAACTAACATTATCTGAAATACATTTCTGTTTATGCTTGTAGACCAAGGTCAGGATAATTAATCTGAAAGATGGTAGCACTGAGGATTATGCCAAACAATATTTCCCCCAGGAATGTGACACCATATATCACAAATAGGCAAAATATTCATGCAAATCCTCTGCTGGCCTCTCTGTCAACCCAGGTTTACTGTCACTAAATATGAAGTTTACAAAATGACTGCGGGGAATGCAGATGTTTCTAGTGATGTGTATTTTGCGCATATGTTGAAATAATATGGTTAGTTTTCCTCAGGTTTATTGAGATATAATTGATAACATTGTCTAAGTCGGAGGTATACCGTGTAATGATATCACAGATACGTTGTGAAATGATGACCGTAATAAGGTTGCTTAACACAGTGTGAAGGTTAATTTTATGTTTCAGTTTGACTGGGCCATAGATGTCCAAATATTTGATCAAATATTATTCTGAATGTTTCTGTGCGGGGGGGTTTTGTATGTGAATAACATTTAAATCAGTGGACTGCTTTCCCTACTGTGGGGGTAGGGAGACTCTTCCAATGATTAGTTAAAGGCCTGAAGAGAACCTCCAGGCAGAACTCACCTGCTCCCAAGTGCTCCACCACCCTGACTGTGTGTGAGGTTTCAGCTGCCTGACTGCTTTTACACTGAGTTGTTACTTTATTTCTTCGATTAGATCTGAACTGAAACATTGGCTCTTCCGAGTCTTGAGTCTGCCAGGCTACAGACTGGAACTGCATTGGCTCTCCTGCTTCTCAGGTTTGGGGACTTGGACTTGGACAAGTCCAATTTGGGAGTCTCTGATACCCCTTCCCCAGCTATCTCTTCCTTAAAAAGTGTCCATTGCTTGCCCTACTCTGTAAAAGGGACATTCAGAGTTTGCCATTGCATGAGAGCCCTCCACAGTTCCTTGATTAGCTGTAATTTGGGGTTAAAACCAACTGGTAAATCAAGTTAGCAGGATAGTAATCATTTGACAGAATCAGAAGCTAATGTGTTTAGCTGTCTTTTGTCCTTCATGAAATCATAGAATCAATCAGTGCTAATAACGGCCAATCTTGATATACCATGAAACTTACATGATTGCCATTCCTTATCACTCCTGCCATCAATGATCTCATCCTACAGGGCTCAGGAGTCAGGGTTTATAGAGACTTAGAGCAAAGTCTGGTGACCTGCTGACCTGACTTTGACAGCAAACTGAAAACTATTTTTGAAAACTAATCAGACCATATAAAATTTTCTCTTGTAGAGACATGATCTAAAACACAAAGCACTCTGGGGCTCATTGAAAACATCTTGTATATGTCTGAAACCTATGTTCTTTAAAATTGACTTAAAAATCTTCCATTGTATGTATAGACTGGATTCTCGGATATGAGTTTCAGTTTCAACTTTAAATCTTGATTTAAAAAGCAATTGTAGCATCAGAAAGTAAGTTTGTCTCAAAAAGCAGAGGAACTTGATCCTGTGAGTTATGGTTGCTAAGGGGCCATTTCATGCAGATTAATCTGTAAACATTTAGCGGTGAGATACCTAATAGGAGGTGGGGTGGTGGGAGTGGGGTGGGGAGTCCAGAAAACTAGTCAGGTGGAGAGGGAAAGAATTGCTCCCATCAGATTAGAAGAAGATAATCATAGTATTTTCTTGCAGACCATTGGCATCATTATGTGTCTTTGATTAATGTTTCATTTTTGCTTGCTTGGGGATGAAGATAAGGGAATCTTGAGGAATATGGGAGGGTTAGGTAACCTCAAAAGGTTGCCTAAAGGTATGTCCTTGGTCATTAAGTCCTTGGCATAGACCATGGAAAGCCCAAGGACCCAAGTTCGAGACCCAGGGCTAGGAAACAACCAAAAATAAATACACAAATAACAATGTTTCCTCCTCCTTTTCTTCCTTTCTTAAAAATGCTTTTCTTCTCTTCTTTCCTCTCTTTAAAAAAATAGTTTATCTAGAAAAGTAAGAGCACTGAATACTTTTACAGTTAAGGCATACTCTTCATGTATCTGATCTGAAAAAAAAATGATAAAAAATGAGGAATGTATTTGTCAGATCCATTCCCTCTCCTTAAAGCTCAATAGAGTTTGAATTGCCAACAAACTCTATAGCTTGTCTGTGTGATGGCTACAGAATTTGCATGTGTGAAACACACAAGCAAGCATGCACGCACAGATACACATGCGTTTAGAGCTAGTGAAATCAGAACAAGGTCAGTGGACTGCATCAATGTCAATATCCTTATTCCAATATTCTGCTTTAATTATGCCAGATGTTACCGTCGGGGGCTAGATGCTTATTAGAACTCTGTGCATTGTCTAAAAATTGTATAAAAAAATTCTATGGTTATTTCAAAATCAAAAATTAAAAAGTATTATGACTATCATAAACTATTTTACTTGTTACTTCCTGGAAAATTGCTATTTGAACATTTTAAAACCTCACACGATAAAAAGGTTCCCTAAGAATTTTGAGAGAATTTGGAACCTGCAATGGTTCTGCAGATCACGCAGAAGTAAGCATCCACTTTTGTACATGGTTCCAAAAGAAAAATTCTGAATTACTGTTAAGCTCATGCACTGTGCTCATAAAAATGACAGCAAACAACTTGCTTTAAAGTAATGCAACTGGACTGAGCAATGAAGCACACTGTAGTCTACATAAAGACCTATTTGCTATCATTTCATGAGAAGCTTTCTTTTCATGCTGTTTGTGATGAGTCAGTCTGAGATGATACACAAAAACTTTGGGGGCACATTTGAATATATTTTCTCAAATGATAATCAAAATACATATAAATTGAAAAAGTAAAGAGCAGTTTTTTTTCACTATACCTTGACTACATAGAATATTAAATACTGAGACAACTAAGCAACTTTCTAATTCTTACAGGTCATTATAGAATACATGCCAATTATCTATCCACTATTTTTTAGTGCCTACAGGTAGGCACTGTTTCAGATGATATAGATATAATACAAAAGAAGAAAAATGGGCTTTAACTTAATGGTACCTCTGTCCACCTGAAAACTTTGAGTAATAATGCTTTAATATCAGTTATTATTAACAAGTAGTGTCAAGTCTGGTGCTAATCACTTTAGTCATGTTTTTATTAGTGCTATAAACCTTCAAGTCAACTCTGAGGCAGGTGTCTGGGATTAAAGGGCTTTAAATGATAGGATGAGTTAGAGCTTGGAAGTATCTTTAATCAATTTTAAAAATGAAAATCTGTTGAACTATAAAATACTAGTATGCTTCTCGATGCTTGATGAAAAATAGCTACATGATCATACTAAATGAAGTTTACTGGTACTCAGTTTTTAAAGATTAACAGATAGATTATAAAAACTTATTAAAATTATTAAAGTAATTGCAGGAGAAATTACAAATGCCGGTGTCAAGTTGTAGTTGATGGAGGCTACGAAGAAGAAGGGAATGAAGGAAATTACTAGTTTGCACGGAGAAGGGCACTGAGAGAGACTTTCCATCGTTGATGGAACAAGAAATAGGATTTGAGGTTGCTATTTAAAGTCACATAGGTCACATCTACTAAGACAGAGGAAGGGGCGGTGAGAATTCAAGTATCATAGGAAGAAGTTAGTAGACAATGTCCAAAGTTAATAAGCCAGAAGCTAATATATTGATAGCAGTATAATTTTTGAGGAGGAAAACGATCATACCTGGATGTGATTAAATATAAATGTTTCTGAAATGTGGATTCCTTTTGATTATAGAGTTTTATATAGGAGAGTAAAAGCCACTTGAATTTCATTTCTTCACTGAGCAACTATTCATTGAGTATGCATTTTTAAAATTTTTGCATTTTTTAATTTAATACATATTGAGAGTAAATTTGCTTTATAAAATAATATATAAACCCATATGTGAAGGTTCCCCATTCCTCAGATATGTCCATTTATGTATTAAGCATACATTAAGCTTAGAAAATGATATTTTGGAGGATGATGGATCCTAGTGGATATTTTTAGCTCAATTTCTGATCAATAACAGAGGATTTAGATATTTGTAAAGTACATATTTGTATTTGTACACACACATACATAGACAGACATACATATGTATAGGTACATATGTTTATGTGTATGTGTGCATGTATATGTGTATCTATATTCAGTGTCTGAGAATGTGGAAATGACATGAATAGAATCATAATCAAGGTGGGCATCTGAGATCTGATAGTCATGAAACTATTTTAATATTTGTATGTATCTAAAAATTTAGTCTTGATTTTTGTGTTCAGAAATCATTATAAAGCCTGTCAGACTATATTCAGCCCTGCTCAAACCCTGTCCACCACCTTGACCTAGTGTTAAAGAACTCTGACCTCCGATCGCTCATTCCTGACCTCCATTACAAGAGCATACTTTCCACTGTGAGTGATGCACACAGCCTGACCACACTAGTGAACACCTCACAGTCTCCTGAAAAGTCTCCTGAAGCATCCAGTGTGGAGCTGATGGAATGCCTGTAACATGGATCTTTCTCAACACCTATTCGTCTCCTGAACTGTTGAAAATAATCATTGATCTGAGGTAATTTGTTTTGAAAGGTTCAGCTTGTAACATAAAGCATATTATTTCTGCATCTGTTGTTGACATTTTATTTGTTTAGAAGCATCTCGGCAGTCTTGCTAAAATAAGCAGATACCTGAAAAGCAAAGTTTAGGTGATAGCAACGGCAATGATTGTGTTCTAATGGATGCCCCAGAGAGAAAGTCTTCCAATGTCTGCTTTCCTGTGATGTTTAAGAGAAACAATATGATCTTCGCTGTTAGTTAGCAAAAGTAGACCAGGAATCAGGGAACATAACTCAGATTATCTTCAGTTTCAGTCTATTCATTGCAAGTGAAGAAGCACTGTTATCAGTCACTGAATCATTAACAACATTGTTGAACCTCCAGTAATGATAGTTGGTAAGTATTGGGTTTCACAGCTTCAGAGTGACTGCGCGTGAGTGGCTGACTTGATCTTCCCAATTCTTTGAGTTTACATTTTAAATAGGACCTAGAAGCTCCTAGAAGGCCTAGTTCTTCGTGTAAGATTAAGTGGTGGGAAAGAAACTGAAACATATATCTAATTTTAAAGACTTTGTACTTAAAATGCTATTCTAAATTGCCAAATACATGGAATTTTAGGTTCTCACAGCTCAAATATTTCGTAGCTCTAATTCCTGGTACTTATAGATACTATAATACACTCACAGTCCACATGTGTCTAAAGCAAAATTTGTAGACTGAATAAAGTAATACACAGGCATGCATTCTGTTTCAAGAGTAAGTAGATGCCATGTGATTTGTAAGGAACAGATGAAATTAGATAATCACTATAGATACAGTTTTGCCTAGTTAATTTCTGCATGGATCCTCAGTCCCTGCCCAACTTCAGGCTAGCGTGCCCTGAGACCGCTACGTGAATCAGGCCTACAGAACTGGGTCATGCACATGTATTGCTGTGGGAGCCCAAACTGAAAGTTTAGAAATTTGTTTAAACAAAATGAGTGTTCAGATACGAAGACATCTTTCAGTGTATTACTTTTGTTTATACTACCTTAAAGGAATCTTTGGAGAGACAGATTTAACATTATTTGATTATGAGTAACAGCAACCAAAAAACGTGCCCAACAAGGTTTAAGTTTGTTTCTAAAATGTGGTATTGTTGCATGGTGTCCAAGATCCTGCTTTCCTGTTGCTGTACTATTCTTAGCAGGCAGAGTCTATCCAGTGACTGCTGAGTCTCCTGTACTCATGGCCACATTCCAGACTGTCGGAGAGAGGAAAGGGTTAAAAGGTGGGCATCTCTCTTTCAAGGACATGTCTCAGAAATCCTTTTACCCATATCTCAATGATCAAAGCTTCATCACACGATCCAAGGGAGGCTGTATATATTCTAACACGAGTTTACTTGGATAGGTACTTGGGAGAAGGAGAATGGGAGAATGAATATTAGAAAAAAATTTGTAGTCTCTGTGAAACATATTGGTTTCTGGTTACATCCCTTTCCTTTATTTCTAGAGTCAATGCTTGGACACATCTTCTAGGACTTCATATCCTACTTGTGTTTTAAACATCTACTCATTTTGACTAGTGCCTGGTCCTAAAAATCCGATAGTGAAAATTAGATGGTTCCTTTTAACAATAAATCCAAAAATAAAGGTGGGTATAATTTGGTATACCTTAAAACTTGATTTAAAGGATGTGGCAAACCCTCACAGATGGAAGGACAAGCAAGCAATATATGAATGTGTCTGGGTGGGAGAATCCTGTCTCTCTTTTTTACCTTTGAATTTTTTAAAAAGGACCAAAGTCCTTCCTGCTGCCTGTACTAGTTTATTAGGGTTGTCATAACAATGTACCAAAGGTGGAGTGACTTACACAACAGAAATTTATTTTCTTACAATCTTAGAGACTAGAAGTACCAGATCACACTATTGGTGAGTAGGCTTCCTCTGAAACCCCTATCCTGGGTTTGTAGAGGACTGTCTTCTCCCTTCTCTCACATAGTCCTCTTTCTGTAACCTAATCTCTTCTTATGAGGACACTAGCCATACTGGATGAGGGTCTACCCATGTAATTTAATTTTATAGAAAAATTTATCTCTAAATAGAGTCACATTCCGAGGTACAGGGGTTAGAACTTCAGCGTATGAATTTTGGGGGACAAAATTTACCCCTAACACTGCCATCCTTCCCCCTCAGAGATTGTCTATGTACACTCATGGCTTCTCAAAACGCCATACTTTCTTATTTTGCTTGCTGTTTCCCTGGCTTTTCCTTCATAGGTATCTGCTGGCTCTATTTATTTTTGTCATCCAATTTTTTCCTATCTATTCCTGCTTGATGTTTTATGTTTCAAGTTTTGTTGAAGACCTTTGCCTCATAACACTCATATACACAGGTATAAAGTGAATATCATCATAAATCAGCATCTGTATATAAGTTAACCACCAAGAGTCCAATCCTACCCTTCACCATGCAATTGACCTTTTTTTACCCGAATTGCCCACCTCCTTCTTCTTCCCTTCTGGTGTCATTTATGTGACCCTATAGACTGAATTATGCTTAGTGAGATAAGTCAGGAGGTGAAATACCCATGTAATATGATTTTACTTATGTACTATATAGAGAAACTAAACAAATACACCAAATCAAACAAACAAAAAAAAAAACAACAACTTCTATTCTTTAGTTTACTCTTACTTTTCATAGGCAATTTCATCTACCCCCACACTGCCCTGAAGTTTCAGACTCCCCAACAATGCTAGTTGTTGGCTTAAACTCAACATGACCAGAATAGAACATAACATTTGTAAATGAAAATTATGCAGATACAATGTCCTTTCCTCTGTAAGCAATATGCATCCCAATATGTGACCTGTAAAAAGATTTTGGCAATTTAAAAATAATAGGTGGTTTTCCTATGTATAAAAATATCATTTTGAAGACTTTTGTAAACCAGAGGAGAGTTTTATAATGTGAATAGTTGGTCTCTAAATTTTAGCGCTTCAGTAATCTTGAGAGAATGTCAATTTATTTGTCCTTTATTTTTATCCATAAAAAGTAGTGTTCTGATAGTAATGGTAATAACATTGAAATGATCACCAGATAATTATATTACAGGATAATTGTAAGATAAAATATAATTATCAGAGAACATATTACAAAGTACAATACTTTGTGCAATGCTCAGAATTGTCCTTCAAATCAAAACAAGAAATATTTGAAGGCCTATAATTTCAAGTACAGTAGTCAAGTAAGGAAAGAAATAATTTTAGCTCTGAAAGAAGAAAACCATGTTGGAACTAAAAGTAACAGAAAGAATTTCAACCAGAATTTGAGTATCCTGATAGATACATAAATTTACCAATCACTTTTCACTTTTTCTTAGTTTTAATTTTGGTTCAATGGATTTCCTTAGAAACTTAGTTTTGGCATCACGTTTTTCTTTTCCACTCAGAAATTAAAATGGGTTGCTGACCTTTTGCATTCTCAAGAAATATCTTTCAAAGTGTTAACTGAGATCATAGAAAAACTAACCAAGATCCCAAATAGAAATGCCTTAATTACTTCTCTACATATCTTACCTATCCTTATTCTCCCCAGCGTTATGACTATAAATGAAGTTATACTTATCTTCCTCAAGTCATACGAGTGTAAGACTCAATGTGCTTCCTTGCCGGAAATTTCTACCACAAAGAAAGTCCTTCAGGTATTTCTGAGATTTTCCCCAAAGTATTTCCTCATATGGCACCAAAATAAGATTGTCAGGTTTGTTGGCCTGGCCTCTTTCTTGCCACAAATCTGCTGTACCTATTGCTGGAGATGCTTGTAAATTTTGAGTTCTCTTGGGCAAAGCTCTTTATGCTATTAATGCCACTTCTGCCCCATCTCAGGTTGGTGTTGATGATTCTCCTCTGTTGCCCCAGACTGGCTGTTCTGGAAGCCAGGCCCTGCACTGATCTCCTGTGACTGCCAACGGCAACTTCACTACTGTCCTGTCACAGTCAAAAAGTAAAAGCTCATGGCTTCCATTCATTTCCACAGTGTTGCTCACCGCCAGGAGAATGTCGCTCTCTCCTGGACTTTCTACTCTGGAGTCTGTGATGGATAATTTTAGGCCAGGGGATGAACAATCATTATGTGTAAACATTATGTATGTCTATGAGAATACTTCTGGATAAGATTGGTATTTGAGTCTATCTATAGACCCAGTAAAGCAAATCCAACCTGTTGACTGCCTAACCTAACTAGAACAAAAGAGAAAGGGAAGGTGAAATTTCTTTTCTCATTTTTCTTGAAGTGAGATAAACATCTTTTGCCCTTGAACATCTAAACTCCTGCTGTTGGGTCTTCGGACTCGGGGACCAGCTATTCCCTTTCGTTTCTTCTCAGGAAGGAAGCTTCCTTTGAGTTTGCAATGGGAATTATAATGTCCCTCCTGTTTCCCAGACCTTAGAACTCACACTAAATTATACCACCAGCTTTCCTGGTTCTCTGAATTACAGAGGTCAAGTCATGAGATGTTTCAGCCTCCATAACCACAGAAGTCAATCCCTCTAATAATTCTCTTTATATATGTGTATCTTTGTCTATATCTCTCCACCCATCCCATCTAGTCATCTGTCTATCTAATTGGTTCTGTTTTCTGGAGAACCATGATCAATAAAGAGTTCATGTCCTTTGGGCACCAGAAAAAATTCTTTTATCTATCAACACATCAATTTTTTGCTTGGTAGTCTAATCCAGGTTTAACTTCTACCTGGGTTGATCGATTATGGGCATAGTCATATACTTCAGAGCCTAATTCTTTCACTGACCAGGTCATAGACTTGATCCCCAGTTCCAAAAAAGTCATTAAAAATTAGCCTCAGATTGATGAATTTCCTGAAATCTGACTCAGTCTTTTATATAATCACTTCATTAGTTATTTAAAAAAATAGACTGATAGTAGATATCTTAAAAGATTTTAAAATTTGAGCTGAATAACTACCCAGGCTGTTTAGAGTTGATAAATCTTAACAATGAAGTTCATTTTGTTAAAGGCTACCTGTAGCTAAGTACATAACATTTTACAGTGTATCTAATATATTTTATATAATAGATAAATGTATCTAATATATATATATTAATAACATATATCTGCTAACTCCCAGATGTGTTACTAATCTTCAGAACATACTGGTTACAACTTAGTGATCATATCAGACATATCTTCAATAGCAGCAAACTTTAATTTGTATATTTCTTAAGTAAGAGATATAATATTAGCACATATGTTCAGAAATATCAGGGCTTATTTGAAATTTAAGTGTGTATGGAACATATAACCATTGTCTTTATATCTGACTACCTTTCATAAGGATATAATAGTCTCACCTGGAAGCAAAATTTGCATTCAAGTGCCTTTTGTTCTTATCATTCTGCTATTAAATAATTGCCTACAACTTGGGAAGTATCTAAATGAGGATATTATGTAATGAGAATTACTAGACCTAATCTGTTCTCAGATGTTCAAATTCATATTGACTTTAACTCTCTTACCCAGAATCTCTTTTGTATGTGACCATATTCATGTACAAATGAGGCTAAATAATTATTCAGGGTATTAACATAGTTGTGCAGATTGATGTGAAGTGAATTCCCGATAACTTTCTGAGCTTTTACAGGAAAGTGGAAACTGATACCCATTCAGATACCACAAGGGATGATCTTTTATCGTACTGAGAAGCATTTCATCAAGCTAATGTTAGAATCATAATGTTCAGGTACAAATGTAGGGAAAGTTACAATACTTTCATACTTCACAGTGCCCTTTTCTGTCTAAGAGCCTGTCTGATTCTGTGTAGAAGCTCTATTCTAATTTACATTTGAAGTTAGTTAACATTTCTTAGTTACATGCATTTATTGCCAAAAAAAAAAAACTTGAAGCCTTCTAGCAAAGAACTTATCCCCATACCAGAAATACATTTGAATATCTGCTGGCCCTGGGAGAGGGCCCAAATAAATCTAAACTTCAGAGAGTCCTATGAATTCCTTGAGAGAATTTGCTAAGTGACAGAGCCTCATGACACCAGCCAAATTTGGTGATATAGTCTGAATTGTAGAGGGTCAGTGATTCCAGATACAGGCTGCATTCCAAAGTCTGATTTAAACTCATTCCGCCCCAGGTCCCCTTGCAGTTCCTGCATGCTGAGTACAAGAGATCTCAGTATTGGAAACAACAATCTTCTTCAGTAAGGGGAAGTCACAATTCATTCTTCAGACTAGGACAATTTTGAGAGTCAAAGCAGGTGTTGCTAATCATTACAAAGTGGATAGGACTATTCCAGTCAAATCTGTACATATTGCTGCCAACCCTAAATCATACCACTCTAACTTCTTACTAAAAGAATAAAACTTAGGAACCAGAAAGATTTCCTACTGGAGGAACAGCAGAAATCTCCAAAGATTAAGAGAAGGACTCTGATGGTGAAGAACTGCATGAACTATAGGCAAGAGAGACTCCTGGGCAGAAAACATGGGCGGGTCATGAAGGCAAAGACTTCAGAGAAGCTTGCGGACCATACATGAATCTGTATGGAGAGAGTGTTGGTTTGGCAGCATTGTCTTTGAGCAGCAGCCTGGGGAACCCATGCAGTGGACTGGCTGGGATGGGCCAATAACTGCAGGCCCCTGGAAGGCTCAGGAATGGACTGCTCTATCATGGGTAGCATTGTAAGAGGCACCAAATACCCTGCTTTGCTTGAAGCAATACTGGCATAATGTAATTATTGATGCTGTTCCTCTATTGAGTGCTTTTATGACTCACCCAGATTCTTTTATAGGCTGGTACAACTTTATTTTAATTGTTGTGAATGTGAACTGCTCATGGTTTACAAATGACATTACATCACGTCTCCCTCCCTATGTATGTATGCCCTAGGCTTAAAGGGAAGAGTGTTTATCCAGGAGTAATTGATCCATAACCAATGAGTGACAGAAATGGAGCCATTGGATCTTCCCCTTGGCTTAAGTAGGGGAATTATTTTGTAGAGCAAAAATATCCTTCAGAACTTCCTGTGAATCAGACCAGGATGAGACATCATCCCGAGACTACATCCTTACTAATTCTTCCCTCTTTCTTTTTTCTATTCCACTTCCCTCCCTCCCTTAAATTTTACTCAGAAGAGCTCAATAAATCACGTGCACATGAATCTTGTCTCTGGTGGGTTCTACTTCTAAGGCAACTTCCTCTCACTCTCAAGAATGTCTTTATCTGGATGTTAAATTCACCCTGCACATCAGAGTCAAGTGCGGGCAATATTAGCAAGGTAAAGGTTAGAAGAAGAAATGACTTTTAAGGGAGCAGCAGGAAGACCAGAGAGAAATGGGAAGAGTCTGTGGGACAGACCATAGATGACAGCCCCTTTCTAGGAATTTCTGTAGATTTATATGCAGAAAAGCAGTCAAGTTCTGTTTTACTGTGTGTTATTGATCTAATTGACTCTGGGTCTAACTGTGAAAGTGAATTTATCTTTTATAATCTTGTTATAATCTGTTATGTAGATATTGCTATAACCTAGATGTTAGTTGAAATCTACAATTTTAAAATAAAATTAACACATTTTTATCTCACATATTAGATAGCCTAATATGTTTTTCCAGTGGTTGATAAGTCTGATGCTTAGAGTCTGCATTGCATCCTGGGTTCTGCTTTTGCTGGACTAGTTCTCACTTTGGTAACATGAAGGTCATTGGGGATATTCATTGGTAACTAGTTAGTGGAGTCATGGTGGGATGTCGGGGATCTCAACTGGAAGAGTAGGAGGCGAGACATGAGAAAAAACTACTGAAGAGTTTGCTAGAAAAGAAGATCAGTGAAATGGGATGGAGATGGAAGGTGGTTTGTGATAGACCCACAATGAAAGAGACCGAGTCAAGGGAGTTGATGCACTGAGGCATGACGTTGTTGTCCCACGTGCAGGCCAGGAAAGCTCCCTTCAGAGAAGAGACAGAAGGAACAATCCGAGGGAAGTTGTGTGTGTGAGAGAGAGAGAGAGAGAGAGAGGCTTTTAAGGGCGTAGTCACTGACTAGCACGGAGGGAGACTTTGGATAAGGCCATGTGGCTGAGCTGTTGATTTAGGGGTAGGGAGGCAGTGGACTGGGATATTAGGTGAGTAGGAGGGTTGGGCATGGAGTTCTTGACTTAGGTAAACAGGAGGGGGGTTGAACAGCATCTGGTCTTGCTTCAGGCTGAAAAACATTCCATTTCTCATGCTTGGTTGGAAAGTGACAACTTTCAGTCCTTTTGTCTTACTCCACCCTATCCTGGGATGAACCTTGTGGCTGTTCAGTTTGTGTATATAGAGGATTTTTTAAACTATAGAAAATATTGATGAATATTTGTATATGAATAAGAAAAACAGTTCACATTCATGTAACTTACTGTGGGCCATACACTAAGTGTTTTATAAGAATCAATTTATATACTTCCCAATTTTATAAAAACCTTTCATGTCAGTGTTACGCAGCCACTATGAGGGCTGGGGAGGGGGACAAGATTCCAGTCCCAGTACTCTACCTTCAGATCCCACGCTCTTTGGTGTATAGGGTATAGCCTCTCATAAAAATAGGACTGATTCTTTAGGGAGAGGGCAGTTGATGGGGAAAAGTGGTGAATATAATAGGAGAAATGTCCTGAAGTAGGAGTAGATTATTGGGATCCATGTACGCGTAGAAGGATCCTAGCCTAAGACATCAGCACAGTCTATTCTATTGACTGTAGGTGAAGGGAGGTCATTGGTCGTCATAATGACTCCCCTCTGAGTTTGTTTTTCTTCTTTCCTCAGTGTAATAGAGGAATGAAGTAGAGAGGGCCAGTGTTGAACATTTAAGAGGTGAAGAAAAGTATGAGATAGATGCAAAATTATGACCTCATCTCTTTGGGTTCCCACCACAGACCTTCAAGAGATATCAACCATATCACATGACTCTTCAGTTCAGGACCACATCTACTTCTTGCCATCGGCTTGGTTGCCTTTCATCTGTGCTCTGGTTTCTTTCTTAGTTAGTGATCCAAAGATTCTCTTGTTCATGAGGCTTGACTCTGTTATAGTACCGAATTTCATGAAAATGGAGGACTGTCTCTCTTTTAAGAACCCTATTATGGACATATGGGAATTAAAACAAGGTTTTAAGGTGGCCAAGGGGTAAATTGAAGCATTTCATGTGCCTCGTTAAAACAAAATACCACCATTGAAAAAGAATGAACATTTAAAACCAACTGTCTGAGACCTCACCCCAGGAAGTTTTATTTTCTACAGATTAAGCCTGTCTTCATTTTCTTAGAAAGAGATCTGCTTGTAAAAGTGTTTTATGTACAGTTTAAGTACCATTAGTATGGTATCACAAGAAAATGTGCATGACTTTGTGAAATGTTTTCTGTATTTTCCCTCCTTCCTGTTAAAATCTTTAGCTTCTAGTTCATTAATGCTTGAGGTGTTCCAATATATAAACACATACTTTATAAATTTGCTTAAAATTTGGCAAATAATGCAATAATCTCTTCTGCTATATATATTTTTAGATGTGTTTAAATGTCCTTGACCTCAACTCTACTGCATATCAGTCTGGCAATTTTGACACTGCTGCTAAGCCAAAAGAGAGCCATTTTGAGAATGAAGCAAAAAGTGCTGGTGGTTTTCCCTCATTTGTTTAAATAATGAACCATAATGAACTAGTGACACATTTTCTTAAATGTGTTCTAAAAGCTCTTTGTCTCTTTTGCGTCTAATGAAAATTTTTAACAAAACTAGTTAATCAAGGCATGTTGGTGACCCCAGACATAAAAGTGATAAATCTACACTCTCATAACTCTCTTCCTTAGCATTTATTCCCAGAGTCATGATAACTTATTTGATTATTGAAAGTCAAACAGATTCCTTAACTTGCTCTGTCTTATCACTTGATAATTTCTCATCCATGGAATTCTCATATCCTA